>VMDR010001784.1:0-111531 GCA_007922815.1 Macrotus californicus
ATTTAGTTGGTATTTTTAAAATTTTTGTATGTTTAATTATAAACTAAATTTGTCTCTAATTTTCTTTTATAGAATAAACTTTGTCAGTTTTTAATTAAAGAAGTTGGCTAAGTTCACTGAGATTTATTTAAATCCTTTCTACACTCTGGAATGATTTATTTAAAAAATATTTCTTGGAAGTTTGAAAGAAATCACTCATAAAGTTCTTGAAAGCCATGTCTTTTAAAACAGCTAAGCATTTGAAAATATATTTTATTGGATGGAAATCATCTTATGACTTTGATAATATGATATAGTACAGCATTTTGCAAATTTTCGAAATGCAGTCTGCAAAATCGCACAGAATTAGGACACTGAGCCTTTAATCTGCTCACGAACAATGTGTGTTAGGACGGAAAGTGATTAACAGCAACGACCGATAATGCAGTGGAACATCTGTAACCACAACACTGCAGTAAGTTTTGGAACCGTGGCCTTGCTCAGTAACTCAGGGCGATGTGAACACAAGACTTACAGCTGCGCTGAGGACTGAGATGGCTGCGTAAGTGGCTAACAGGGTGGCAGCCTCCTCAGCGTGGACCCTCTGGGGGCAGGAAGGAGTCACGTCCCTGGCAGGCGGGGGTTGGGGGGGGATGACCTCGTCAGAACAGCATTTGCTGCTGCTTGACCACAGCAGACCGTATGTAACCGCAACAGCAGGAGGCAGAAACCATGGATGAGGGGGGACCGACTGCTGTGCTTATCTGAAGAAAGTGGAAACACTGCTTTGAAAAGATACATACATGCCTGTGTTCACTGCAGCATCATTTCCAACAACCGAGGTGTGGAAACCAGCGAAGTGCCCGCTGGCGGATGAAAGGATAAAGCAGACGTGGTGACCACATACAATGGAACACTACTCAGCCTTAAAGAAGGACACTTTTCCATTTGCAACGACATGGATGGGTCTCGGGGCTATAACCCTAAGTAAGCTAAGTTAGAGAAAGACAAGTGCCACATTATTTCACTTAAGTGTAGAACCTGAAAAACAGAAACACATGAACAAACAAAACTCATACAGAGAACAGAGAGCTGGTTACCAGAGGGGAGGGGGCTGGGGCATAGGGCAGGGGTGAGGGGAGTCAGCTGTACAGTAAGGAATGACAACTGGACTCACTGTGATGCTCACTTAGTATGAATACAAACACCAAATTATTGGGTTGTATGCCTGAAACTAATAGAATGTGATATACTAATGTTACCTCAAAAAAAAAAGATTAGCAAAAAAAAAAAAAAAAAATGCAGTCTCCAAAACAGAAACCATCTGTTTAGATCATCAGACAAATCATCTATATTAGCAGGGAGCGAGTTAGAAATGCGGAGCCTTGGGTTGAGTCCCAGACCCACAGTTTTCCAAGACCTCAGGTACGCTGATGTTTGTGCGGCGCCGACATGGTGTCTGACACGCGGGTGGACGGGACAGAAAGTAACCACCTAGCCCAGGACACGGCAGTAACCAGGAGTTTAGACTTTCCACATCTTTCTGGCCCAGCCTCGTTCACTGACAGGCCCGCGCTCATCCACAGCCGTCCGAGCCCTTGTTTTGCCCAGGGACTTCGCCCAGGGCCCGAAGGCTGGATTCTAATCGGCAGGCGCACTCCTCTGTGTTAAATGTGAGCAGGGGTTAAAATACGAATGTGTTTTCAGAATCAGGTAAGGCGTTGTCCTATTTACACGCAAAGGATGACTTGTGCTGGTTACAGAGTGTATGTGTGTGTGTGTGTGTGAGTGTGTTTAAATAATCACACAACAGGGCCCAAGGGAACTCGAATCAAAAGCTTACATCTAGAGAGGGATAAATGTGACCAGTGAAGCATGCCCATGGGGACCGTGCCTGTGGGGGATCAGAGCAGCCTGGGGAGGTGGGCGTCCCAAACAGGAACGTTGGGGAAGACAGCTTGGGAGCAGAGCTGACGTAGGGCCACCAGCCCCGCAGGCCCACCTACTTCTGTGTATAAAGTGTTCACGTGACTCGGGCCGTTCCCTTGGCAACCCTTCCCTGAGACAAACATCACTCTCAGCCCTCTAGCCTGAATTCGTGAAGAGTTAAACAAAGAATCAGTCTTCAAAAATTCTTTCATCAGAATGGAATATCTGAAATGTTTTCTGTTTAGCTGTGGTTGTGCTCTGGAGCTAAGCTTTTGGATTCCACTATAAATAAACGGACTGAAAACTAGATGTCACAATGGCAGCTTAGACTAAACCTGTTCCCCTCTTCTGCTTTAGTAGTGAATTATTTTTAAACATAGCTTAACATATAAACATATGTTCAACAAACATTTTCCCTTTTTTTTAGGGAAAAAAGCTTTAATTTTATATTTCAACAGTGAGGAATACAGAAGCATCTACATTATGATTTCCATCCACATAAATGATATCCTCAGGCTCCTTTTCTTTACTAATGGAGATGATTTTGTTTAGGTGCCCTACTTCTCTGCGATGGGACGTGGACCCCGCCATCCCCGAGTGCTTGCCGTGGGCCAGTGCGGGCCCACGCTGTGGAAGGTCAGCACGCTGAGATGCACAGGAGTGAGCCCAGCATTGGTCCCTGCTGATGGATGATTCCTTCCGAAGTGCATGTAAGTGGCCTCAGTCTCTGTGTTCTCCAAAGATTTTACCAGCCATTACATGTAAAGTACCCACTGAGTCACCATCTCTACAAAGTCTTATGTAAACTCTCAAAGCTTAATTCTTCATGCTTCTCATAATTGTGCAAAAGCAACATGCAAATAAAATTCCTATATGCCAGGAAAAGAGAGGTTCAGGGTCATATCAGGTATATCTGAATGTACATCTGTGTTCCTGTGAGTAAGCAGACACAGGGTGTGGGCCTTTCCCCTCATCACACTTGACTCCGTCACATCCAACTCCATCCCACCTGATGGGACCTGGCCCAAGGCCACACCCCAGAAAGCCTGGCCCTGAGACCTTGGAAAGCGTATCCTGGTTCCAAAGTCGGAGCCGGCTCAGTGGGACCTCGCCGGGACTTTGGAGTAGGGAGCAGTGGAGGGCGAGGCGGGGCTGGCCAGGGGCTGTGCACCAGGAAGACCAGGAGGAGAAGGATGGGGCTGGGAGCCCCATGGATGGCAGAGAATTCACAGGGAGGACGGATGGAGACGGGGCGGGGTGAAGGGGGAGCATTCTCTGAGCTCCTCCAGAGAGCGGCAAACTCGGCATGTCCTGGATTCCTGCGGAGGTCTCGTGTGTGTCTGTGATAATGTTCCCCCCATTTGTTCTTTTCTTCTGAAAAATGCCGAGCCCGTCTCTAACAGGACATGAGCACTGACCAAGACATGATTATTGCAGGTACCTGACTCCATGAAGGAGGCACCCTGGTCCACAAGCAAGGGGAGCTGCGGGGGCCACATGTCTGAGCAAGGCCGTGCAGCAGTGCCACGCCCTGCCTCATCAGTCAAATGTGGGAAACAACCCACACTTCTTAGGGCTGTTTTCCGGGTTTGAAAAAGTCAGTGTCGACCTACCACTGTTCTCGTGCAGAGCGAGGGCGCAGGAAATGACGTCTGCTTTGTCACCAGTCCGTGGGTCTTGGACACTCTCCATTTTCACTTCTCGTCCAACGCAGGGCGCTTAAGGGCGCAGCATTCCTGTCGGAGTCCACAGGCCACAGCTCGCGTCTGCAGCCTGCAAGTTCACGGCCTGGGACGTGTGCCGTGGCAGTGAACGCTGTGCTCTTTCCAGTGCTGCCGTCAAGAAAACGTGCACCAGTGGAGAAAATGGCCCTTCCACTCCCTGCGTGTCTCAAACTGTTCACTCCAGCACACGCAGTGTGTTCTGTGTTATCTGTAACCTAGGAACCTACGGCGTCTTCAGAAAGGGTCACCTTCACTCTGCGGTGGCTGAAACAGGTGGTCAGTATGAAGAGGCAGCATCGGGCGCCTTCACGCTCACACAGTCCTGGCGCCGTCTGGGATGCACGCCCTAACCCAACACTGTTTTATTCACGGACGTGTCAAAGGGGCTCTAACGAGCACCATCACGGAGCACCGTCGGCCCTTTCCTAGGAAAGAACAGGGCCGTTTCACCCCGAACTCCCATCTCTCTGCGTGAAGGCACAAAACACCCGACATCTGCATTCAGACCTCAAACAGAAGAGGACGTGGCAATTCTTCCCTTTTCCCTCAGTGGGAAAACCGGCTGAGGGCCCCTAATTGAAACAAGGAGAGGACACAATAGCCCGTGCAGCTCTTTCAAGAAGTGACCTGCAAATTCTTTCCCGTAGGAGGACTTGAACAAAACGGGGTGGATAAATAAACGTTTGGGAGACAAATCCCCAAACAGTCTTTTCTAAATTGAAACCATCGACACACAAGGCCAGCATGTCCCTTTTCTTTAAAAGACACGATGTCATGGTCACAAGCAGCAGGAAACTTTCCTGACCTACCAAGCAGCACTTCGGTTACGGGACCCTCGGTGAGCTCCTTGTTCTGTGCTGGCACTTGGACCATTCCTGTGCCTCCGCCTCACGGCGTCTGTGATGGCGACGAGCTCACACGATAATTCCGTCCCACTCAACACTGCCTTATTCCAAAATAAATGATATACTCAACAATGAAGTTAGTGACCCTATGAAATCCACTTTGTTTTCCCTTGGTAGCTTTGACTCTTCTTTCTTATAGGGCCTGATCATCAGGACAAGTTACCTGCTATTTACCAAAAAAAGGAACAAATGCCGTCTAAAAGCAAGATCAGAACCTCAGAAGGCTATCTGCCATCTCATGTCACCTGCCTGGGACCATCCATCCTCAGGAATGGCTTTATTGTTCCCAGGAATTTGGCAAAATTGGTTTTTTAAAAACAAACAAACAAACAAACAACAATGCATATAAGAGAAATCTTTCTTAGCAAACAAAATTAAAGTTGTTGCAACATAATTATCCATGATTTTTAAGAATTTTAAGTTAGTAATATAAGAGATATGTTTGTTTCATGTAAAGCATGTAAACGTTTTTAAAATCGCACCTGTTGTCCCAGGAGAATGACAAATGATAAATAAATTGTCAGTACTTTAGCTGTGAAAATAATTTTAAGACACAGTAGAATATGCATTGTCTTTAGCTTCTCGACTCTCCAGGTGAGTGTGGAAGGGGCCACGTTTCATCCAGTGCTCTAAGCTAAAGCCCTGGTTTTGCCTTTACGGTACTACCCTGTGCAATCTCCGGCAGGTACGAGAAAGCAAAAGCAACAGAAACACAAGAACTCGGCTGAGCAGACTGCCCCAGACTTGCTCTTGTTTCATCAAGAAATCACTAGTTTGACAGTCTAGTTCCCTGCACGTGGGGTCACGGCTGACCACACGGTAGAGGGTTTCAGGGGCTTGAAGGGCACGCACGCCCAGTACACTTGCAAGCAGAAGACAAGTGAGGGACCCAGAGCAGCTCAGCGCACAGAATCACTTCAGTAATTCGGGAAATTATTTAGGGCGATTTTGTAGTGTTTATCTTATAAAGCTGCCAGGAAACATTTTTTTAAAAGACTTCCAAAAGAAGCTTCCCATCTGTTTTGTAACCTCAAATATTGCCTTTGCTTGGCTGGAAAGAGCAATCCAATTTTTTGGTAGACCCATTAAAGACAGAACTATGTCTTTGGCATGCGGCATAATTTGTGTAGTTTCAAATACATTTCCATAACATATGACGGCCTTTCTCTATGAGGTCTGAGTAAATACCGTGCAAATCTGCACTGGAGCAGAGGGGATGGGAGCAATTTCATGAAGTAAATCAGAAGGCAGTGGAGAAGGGAAATGCAGGAATATGCCCCCCAACTCCATCTCTGTGGGGACTGTGGCAGCAACATAATTACTTATTGGGGAAACAAAATGGGTGTAAGAATTTAAGAGACGTGGTAGAATAGAAATCCTTTCCACGTTAAGATTTATTCCTTAAACCTCTTACGAAAGTTGCTATTTAAAAAAAATGCTTGCCCTGATGTTTGTTTACATGTGTGTTCAACATTAACCACTTAACTGTTGTGGCTTTGAAGCAACAAAGTCCAGCAGAGCCTTTGATTTGCTCCAGGATAATGGACACCCTGACTTGCGTTTACATTTTGTTTGGATAAAAGGGAGGCATGTTAGGGTTGGGGATCTTATCTTAATGTCCCAAATCCCTTAATGCGGCAAAGCTGGCCTGCAAACCGAGCTGAGAGGGGGCCATCTGCAGGCCTGGCCTTTGCAACCCAGCTCGACGTACAAATAAGCAGTCCATTATTTAACTTCCACTGACCATCCCGATGGAGAGAAATGATATGTCCAGTCCCCAGAGTGAGGGGTTGCAGTGGCCTGGCCGGGTCTGAGGGAAGGCCTGGACTATTTTGGGTGGCTCCAAGGAAGGGCAGCTCAGCTGTGAAACGTGAAGCTCGCAGTCCACGGACGATCCTGTTGCTCTGTCCCCAGCTGTGTAAATGGAACTCCACCAGTGACGTCTCTTCCTCTGGGAGTCAGGAGAAGTCGCGGAAGGTGTTGCTAACCTCACCCCGAAGCAAAGGTGGAAAGCCACTACCGGAACGTCTGTCTCCTTAGGAGGCAACCAAAGCCATCCTGGGTCTGTCTGTCTGTCTCTCTCTGTTTCCCCCCACCAGCTCTGCCACTTTCAGGGACTTCCAGAGGAAGCTATGGACCACCTGGGTCGGAAGATCGCAAAATCCAAACAAGCAGCTTCCTCCTGCGTGTTGGATTAAACAAGGTTCCGGCTGCAACTGGGTGGGGCAGGAGAAAATCTCCCTGGTTTGGAAATGAGCGACCACATCCTGACCTAGGTTTATGTTGTGGGTGACACCCTCCACTCCTCCGCCCCCTCATTGAATTATCAGCAGGAACAGCTAATCAGTTTGTTTACAAATATGGAAAGGCGGGTGTGAGCGCTGGTTATAGAAACCAACCATAAAAATATTTTTCTTCCCTGATCAAAGAAACCAAGAGATAAATCCATGCTGAGGAGAGCAGAGGGGTCACTTTTGCTAGGCGTCCCCGGCTTTTACGACGCCTGGCGGACGCCGCCAGGCTCTCAGCAGCTTCGCTGAGTGTGACAGGCCTACCCAGACGTTAGGCAGGCCAGGCGCAGATGGGCAATTAGCACTTTCCCCAGGTCTCTAACCCGTGACCCTTCATTCTCTCCTGATTAACACCCAGGGCTCTGATCCAGGACACTGGTAAACAATCAGATCCAAGCTCCCTACCTCTGATGGATGGAAAGGGGGTTAGAAAGCTGCTAATCACGCTCAAGTTTGCCAAAAACTGAAGAAGGCGCTGGACTCCGGGGAGTAACCACCTAGTCCAACACGTCATGCGTCAGTATGCTGCATGGCAAAGCCCTACCTCCTGCCAGACATGTGACATTAGCATATTCATAATGGAATGCCGAATTAACAATGTTTGGCGTCTTCCTTGTGTTCACTTGCAGGTCTATTATTACTGCAAACAGCCCCTCCAAAAACACGCACTGGCTAACAGTAGAGTTGTGAGCCATGCGGGGGGAAAAAAAGTTTAGAAGCTATTTATATTTTTATTGAGTTGCTTTTCTGAGAATGACCCTGGATTAATTATAGCATTCTAAAAGATGCTATAATTTTAAACACTCTTTCCTGTATTCATCACATGCAGAACTAAAGCCACAAGGCTCCTCCGTAAGTTTCAAATCAAACACAATGGAAATGGTCTAATTTTTGCTAAGTTAATGATGAGGTGCTTGCAGAATTTCCCATCTCGTTCAGCAAACAGAAGAAGGGCAAAAGTTTATTCATGGAGCCCTGGCCCCAAAGATGGTCTTTTTATTTCCAAATATCTCTGAAGGTAGGTGTCCTGGTAGGTGCTATGTTTGGAGGTTGGGGCCTTGAGCTTTAGTGAGATTTCAACTTTGGTGAAAGGCAGGCCTGGGCTTGAACATTGCTGGCTAGGTGACCTCGGGCAGGCTGCTCATTCTTTATGGTCTTTCTCTCTCATCTCCAAAAAACAAGGACGATCCTATTTCCCAGGGTTGACTTAAGATTAAAAACTGAAGTGTTCCTGGTCTTGAATCTATTTCAAGTATAAAAACTGTTATGAGGAATACCCTGTTTCCATCTAAGTCACTAAAGATAAATTATGTGGCCCGTTAAGCATAAGCCCCGGCAGAAACACCTCCTGACCTGACCCTCTTGTTGAGCGTGGCTTGCGATTTTCCCCCTAACTCTAAAATTCAGCCCTGCACACTGGAAGTTCCAGTGCTTCCAAGAGCCCTGGAGGATTCCTGCTGGTCACCATAGATCACTGGTCCCAAACTCTTGGCGACAGAAGCCAAACAAGCCACCCATGAGTTTAACCACAACTGTGTTTTTTAACGACGAGACTTAAAGTTTTGTACCACAGCGGTCTTTTCTGCCCGGTGAGGCCATTTCTGCCACAGTCTCCCAGTGGCTAGTAAAGCTTCTTTCATGTGAAAGCTTTATGGAAAATTTTCCTGTAAAAGTCCAGTGCTGGTTTCACTTTTAAATATATACTAAGGAAAAGAAAAGAGTTAATTGTACTAAAGGAAAATAAATCATAACTAGACACACTCTCACATCTGGATTGGAATTATTTTCCCCGGACCTTCTGAATACAAGCTTGTTTTCTGACTAAGGCCAGCTTCAGAAACCCCAGTTCAGAAGAATCGGTATTGAAGCACTCCCAACTGCTGCACACACGGAGGGTGGAATGGTGGGTATGCTCTTACATTATTTGAAGCCTTCCTTTAGAGTAGGCTTCATGGGGATCAAAATTGGAGACATATTTGCAAACAAGTCTTAGAATATTCCCATATATGTGTCTACTGTATATCCCCAAGAAGATAATAGGATCATTAAAGTAATTTAAATGAATCAAGAGAGACAGAGGGCAGATTTTCTTAAAGTGCAGGTTAAAATAGCATCAAATTTACTGAGATCTACAGCCAAGCATCCACATCTCCCAGACCCCACCCTCCATACTAACTGTGCGCTGGTCTCCCCACCCCGCCCCGCCCCTCTGCACAGCCCTGTGCTTGGCTGGACTTCCAATGCCAGGAGCCACGCTAAACAGCCAAGGATTTACTGAGTGCTTGGTACGGACTTGGCATCATTTTTTACTGAGATGGCCATTAAATAAATATTAAACAATAATATTTATCATACAAATGCACGGCCCCTACAAGAGCTGCTGGGATAAACTCCTTTGCCCTGCAAACTCTGAGCTGCTTGGATGACAGCGACGGGTCCTAACCGCTGCAATGACAGCCACTGGTGAGGCACGTCTACGTGAACTCGGTTCCACAGACCTGCGGAGATGCTGAAACTTGGAGTTCCAAGCCTCATTTTGAATTCCATGCAATCTAACTTTTCAAAAATTTTAAGTGCACGTTTTCTTTTTAACAATTTAGCTCTTTTAACTAGAAGAAGATACAGTCTATGGAGAAACCTGAAATTTTTGGAGAGTATATTTATCAAGCTTGAGAGACTTTTGGACCATCCTCCCATCTTTGATTTGAAGGTCACTTTTCAGTCTACTGGAAAGGAAAGTAATATGAATATCTTATTAGAGAGGAGATCAGACAAAAGGAAAAGTAATATATGAAGACAAGGCAGAAATAATGAAACGAGAAGCCAGCGAGATGAACGTGGTGTTAACAGTAACAAAAGAAGGAAAACGTGGGACTCTGTGGGATGTTGCCCTCTTTTCCCCCAAAATATAAAAAAGGAAATAAGGACAGGCGGACCCTTCGCAGCGTCCACCAGCCTGCACTGCCCAGCCAGTTCCAATCGGCCGTCCCAAGTTGGAAGGCAATGATTTTGCCTAATAGTGGACAAATGCACCAATTTTTTAAAATTTAGACATGTTAACATTAGAAACAGCCCCTCTTTCAGAACTGTCCCCTCTCCTGGTAACAATGGATGCATTCACTGGACCCCTTAGGAGTGGACTTATTGTGCCAGTTCATACTTTTTCTTACTATATATTGGATAAATGAGGAAATAGTGGAAATAATTACAAAATTATTACAACATATATTGCTCAAGTTGGGCAGAGTTCCATTTTCCAAGCTCCCAGGGCCTGAGGGTCAAAAATAAAGACAGTATGAGGGGGAAATAAAAAAAGACATTCCCCTAATTTAAATGTTTAATCTTCATAAGGTAAAAGTTATGTTGAGAAACCTTTATGGAAAGGTTGTTTTAATTAGTTGGTCTTAAAACAGCCCCTGGTTATTTTTGCTTTTCTAAAATGAAAACACAATTAGACAAGAATGTGAAATCACTCAATAAAATTTTAAAATCTGTTTCTGTTTAAATTCAGGGGAAAAAAGGAGTTTTACGTGGATGTGCTAGACAGCATTAGACCAGTGGAGACCACAGGGATGGAAGGAAAAGACAGGTCACTTCTTACAACTGCTGTGCTCACTCTTGGAGCTCGATCCAAAGACAAGACCTGAGCTTTAAAAACATGAACAGGATTTCCTTTGCAACCTGGGACTGGCATAACCTTGGAGACACAACATCGTTCAGTGTTACACACACTGAATCCCTCTCCAAGTAAGTCTGCCACAGCATCCACAGCTGGCAAATCTAAGGGAAGGATGGGAAGACGTTTGTGGCCCTCTCCTGTCAACTTTCCTGGGGATGTGAAAATTCCCAAAGTAAAGTGTTCAAAGAGCAGAGGGGAGCATTGCTGGTATTCCCAAGTGGTTATTTATAACAACTTACACTAAATTTATTTTGTTTTGGTGCACTGTGCATGAATAATATAACTCAATCAGACAAAGATTTTAACACCGAGGACCTTAAGATTAAAAGAAATGTCTAATAAAGACAAACCTAAATGTGATGCCTATTTGAAGACAATGCAATATGACAGGATAATCCATAAAGGATTTTCAAGCATACAAAGGAGAAGTAAAGTAGAAATATGAGCTCAAAAAGAACAAAGCAATAATGTAAGATGTTTGAGTGTTGAAGAGCTTTTCTGAGTAACTGTGTTTCCCTGGGGGGGGGGGCAGTGGGCACCTGTTCACTGTGGTATTTTTTTGGCAAGTCTGTGCTCCTGATCCCCATGCTCCGAGGGAAATACTTGCAACCGTACATGAGCCCGGTCTCATTGCCCTCAGGTGAAAGGCACCCAACTTGAAGGATTTTTGCCATTGAGTTTCTGAGACTCACCCTGCCATGTCTGTTTTGCCATATTTCCCTCTGTGTGGCTGCTTCTCCTGGGGGTCCAGAGGCCTTGTGTCATTTTTAACTTGAACAACTATTGTTATTGTTACAAATTTTAACAACTAATAAAATCTGAAACAGCCAAACTAAAATGGTGAGCATTTCACCAAATAAGGACTTTTTAGGACTTATCCTGGGTTCTGAAACCTCAGACTCTGTCATCTGAATGAAATGTTTTCAGCAGTTTTTAATAAGTTGACAACCGATATTGTGTAGATTCACCTCAGCTGCAGAGCTGGGGACGGGTCTGACTTCGACCTACCTCCCTGGGACAGAGGGAATTTTCCTCTCACTCAACAAGGTTGTTTTCACCCCCACCCACGTTCCAGGACGTGGAGTGGTAAGGGGAGCTCTTTGGGACAGAACCTGTCAACCCAGCAAAGAGTTACACATACCACCATGCATATAAAAACTGTGTGTGAACGGATGCTTGGGGGGGTTGAAGGATGGATCACAGCAGCTTCCAGGACAGAAGCAGGACAACCATCAGAGTCACAAAGACCTGATGTCACTAAGGAAAACAAAGATGAGAGCCACCTGTGAAATGGTGGGAGGGACCAAGGATATGGTGCATAATAGAAGAGAAGGAGCAGACAGCGAGAGAAAAGGTGTCCAGATGTCCTAGGACTGATCTGACTCAGGGAACGGGAGCAGAAAGATGAGGGAAACGAAGCTGTGAATACAAACGCTAAAATGTAATGAGAACGAGAAGGGGAACAACGGCCTATGCTGAGTTCCTGCTGTGGATTAGGCACCCTGCCGAGCACTGCACACATTTTATCTCATGGAATCCTCAAAGCCCTATTCGTTCGTTGCCATTATTATCTCTGTCTTAAAGTTTAAAAATAGGCACAGAGAGGTTAAGTAACTTTGCCAAGGTCATGATTAATAAGTGGTACAGCTGAAACACGGCCCTGACACATCTGAATCCAGAGCTTCCATGATGTATCGCTCTGCCCTAGAAAGAAATAACTTTAATTTTTATTAAACTAACTTAAGAACTTTATCATTCATGAATATTACTTTACTGCTTGATCAATAAACTATTGAAAATGTTCACAAGGAATTCCTGATCGAAGTGAAGACACACTTGCCGGCTGTGTGCTTGTCAGTACACACTGCACGCCTGTAAAGCCACACGGTGCCCTGGTGGATTAGGGAACGCTGCACGGAGGTCTGTCTTCGCCAGCCTCCACTGACTGACCTTGACCTGGGCTCTCCCTTTTCCCCTGATGATGCTGTGGCTGCCCACGGCACAGTGACGCCTTGGGACTGATAATTAACTTGGCGCTCCAGCTGCACCCATTGCCACATCCAGGTGAGTTGTGTGCTCACCAAGAATTGTTTGTTCCCAGTCTGGCAGTGTGCTTTTTATTATGATCACTAAATTCAATCAAAGGTTACGGAAAATGAGTGACTGAATGAAGATATAGATTTGTTTATATTAAGGTTGTGTCGAATTCCTTGGACTCAGTAAGGCTGAGTTCCCCAAAAATCCAATAGACTGAAATATGAGGAATGCAGCTGTAAAATAATTAAACACTGAAAGATTTCTGAATTAAATTGCTGTGCAACTTTCTTGCTCCACTTTTAAGAGTGCCTTTTTCCTTTCTTTTTTTGTAGAAAGAAGGAAAATTCAATCTGTACCTCCTGGTCACACGTCATTGGATCAGCCAGAGAATTTATACATGTAGAAATTTTAAATATACTCATATATGTATCATTTTTTAAACAAGTCTCCATTTATATGCCTTTTTTCAATTCCCTACAAACTGCTGAGATCTGATTGTTTTAGCTCCCACTGTACTTTCAAGAGAAAATTTATTTGGAACAATAATGTTTTGAATTCTTAGAGCCAAAATTAAAAAGAGTGAGTTACTCCAGTACTGTTGCTTTCGGATCGGTTATAGCGAAGCACCAGGAGCAACTGAAAAGGAGGCATCTTGACTTACCCACGTAAAACAGGGGACACCTGACCTTGCCCTGTGCCATGAGACACACACATCCACCCTCAGCAACACGGACACAAGCGAAAGGAATCCTAAGCTGCCTCACAAAAAGTAATATTGTGAGTGCGTCAGAAGGACATAAGGAAACACATGATTCAAATGCTGAAGAGACGCTGTACCTGGTAAGAACCGCTGAGCCACGGCACGCTGCGTGAGGGACACCATTCTTAGGAGGAGGTACAAGTTCCATTTTAAATGATCGGTGATGGTTGACATGCATAATTTGGAGGGTGAGATAGAGGACAAAGTGAGAAACTTTTGGAATAAAACGAACCTGCACAAAATGAAGCTATAGGGCTGCTTTGGAGGGAAATGGGAAGTAGAAAATGGAAGTGTGTGCTTGTGTTTTCTCCTACGCAGACCAGAGTTTGTGGACCTGTATTTAGACATGGCCTGTGGATGATACACTTTGAAATGCAGTCCTTGGGGTAGTCGCTTTCGTGTTTTCCAAATAATGTGGTCCTATTTCATGGAATTTTCATTTTTGGAAGACTGGTGGAATTCGGGGCTCACACCAGTTTCAGGCTTTGAAAACATTGCTTTTGTTAGAAAACTTTTGTACGTACAGAGCAGAAGTTAGCCAGCTTGTGAAAATCAGAGCCACTCAGTTCGAAGTCGGAGCAGGGGCCCAGCCCCATACCTGCTCAGCCCTTCCCCCAGCCCCACCTCATTCCAGACGCCCAAGGGCAGGCCCCCTGAGCAGCAGGGTGGACTAGCCAGCACTGTCAACACGGGCATGTATATGAGGCATAAAGCCATGACTTACCTAACCGCATAAATATCTTTTGATTGTTATCTGTCCTTTGAGCACAAAAGCTGACTCCTGTGAAGTATATCCAAGACAAAATAATGTTTCTTATCGCTGACCACGACAAGCTCCATAAAACCCCACCGCCCTGCTCTGTGTGCCACGGAGCGCACGTGTTTGGAGGCTCCGGCTCAGCGCAGGGCCCGGCTCCGGGTAGCCACCCCAGGTGCTCAGTTCCATCCTTCCCTCCCCCGAGGCCCCTCCATGTCGTGGGGCAGACCTGTCCTCAGCAACTTCTCACTGGTACCTGTTCCCGATGTGTCTTCACAGCCCTGCCTTCAGCATCACAGAGCTGCCCGTACGGGCCTCCCCTCCACTGGTGTAGCAGAGCTTCTGCCTAGCCATGGTCAGCACCCATGCCGGCAGGGGGTCCGTGCCACCAGAGGGCACACGTCACCAGCCCCTGTCCTCTAAGTTGTGGAGGGACACTGACAGAAAGAGGCAGCTCTGACCTCGTACCTCCTGCTGCAGGGCTGCACCAACTCTTTGCCTCATTAGGGGTGCTGACTTGCAGGCCCTCTCAGCCCCTCTGGTCCAAACATCGCATACTTCCTGCTCCGTACTCGTGACAAAACAATAGACCTCTCCTCCCCACCTTTCCCAAGATGTGCTTCCGTCACCTGCCATCCTTGTGTGATATCTGGTCACTGTCTCTCTCCCCCACTGAACTGTTTGCTCTGAGAGGGAAAACAGCTGGTGACACTGAGGGCCTCCTGGAATTGGGCAAGATGGTGGCCCTGGGCCGGTGTCCTCCATTGTGTTACTGTGTACTAGGCAGGCCCACGGTGTATATTTGTGGAATAGGGGAGTAAGCAAATAAATGAATCTTTCTGCTCTGAAAAATGTACTAAGTAATCCAAACCTCTTCTCTCTGAAGTCTGAAATCTCCAAAGAAATATCCTCCTCAAGTGAAATTTTCCAATAATTCCTTGTTGTCTCAGAATACATGAAGTTATCCAACACCTGAGATGGCCATGTAGGGACAGTAGTAGTAGTAATAATAATAATAATAATAATTTACTTTACATTTTTCTAAGCACTTGCACATACACAACCTTGTCTGATCCTCAATATATTCCTCTGGGGATGATTTGCAATTTTTCTGTTTTCAGATGCCTTGGAGACTATGAGACACTTGCCTTTGATTGCTCTCTGGCCAGCAGTGAATGAGCACTTCTATAATATAGATTTCTCTATTCCAAACCCTGTATATTTTCATTATATTATCCTAAGAGTCCCTGTTTAAAACAAAATAACTGTTCAGAACAGGTTAGAATAGAACTCCCAAGGACTCATAAAAATAATGGAAGACAGAGCGCAGAAAACCCAAGAGAAGTTTATGTATTAATTCCACATATTTTTATTGGGCATCGAGGTGCCAGTCACTACTCTGTGAGATGTCTGCTAGCATCCTTGGCTCATTTACTAGTTAGGAAACTCCAGAAGAAAAAGAATGAGTTTCAAAATATATAGATGCGTATTATCTTCCGGTTTTTAATAAGGAGCAAGTGGCTGTCTACCGCGGGCTCTCGGTTCCGCCGTGCAGTGATGCATTGGCTCTGCATGATGTTCACACAAGCACCAAAGAGCAGTGGCACCCCTACCCTGTCCCAGCCCCAGCCCTCCTTCTAAAAGCAGAAAGTATTATTTTCTGCCCTCCCTTCTTCTTTCATGTCCCCAAAATAGGAGAGGAAAAAAGTACTTGCACTTAAATCAGGCACTACTTGCCGGACCTACTAATTTGCACAATGGCTGAGTTTTGGGCTAAATGAGTATGTTTAAGAGCCAAAATAAAATCCACCCTCTGGCATCCAACCAGTGTCTGACTGATATTCCACAAGGTTTCACATATGCTGCCCCCACACTGGGGTGGGGTTCCGAGTCTGGCATTGTGGGAGAATGGCATCCCCATTTGGCTATCACTGGCTCATTTGCAACACTCAGCCCTCTGTCTTCACAGTGCGCGGCCTCAGAGATGCGAGACAGCCTGAGTCGGGCAGGGAAGGAGAGGAGCGTGGCTTAGAAGACGACATCATGGGTAGGAGATAAGACAAAGAAAACACACAGACAGCAAGCGAATCCCTCACTCTCATCATCTTCGCGCTGTCCTCGGTAATAATGGCCAATGACTAAATGAGACCGTGCCAGCTTCACAGAGGTCTGTCTCCAGGGCTGCAGGCCCTTTCCCTGTGCTTGCTATGAGTCCTCTGCAGGCTGCTCATGCACTCACTAGTTTGCATATGACCGAAGATGACCTTAAATATGAGAAACACTGCCCGACCACGACACAGCCCTGACCCTCAGAGCACGGGCTGCAAGGAAAAAACAAAAACCCAGAGCAAATCCATTTCAGACTCAAGCAAAGTGTTGTTTGTCAGAGAACTAGCCAAGATGGGACACAAAGCCTGGTATCAAGGTCCTGGGGGAAGACACGTGCTTATTTCTAGACTACCTGTCCTTGAGGGCGGGGGGCAAGACCCTTCCTGTGGCCCTATGAGCACAGTAGCGTGCTGGAATCCAGCTGATTGGATAACACCATTCTCAAAGGGCTCGCCCAGCACACGTTCTGGGTGGATACGGGAAGGTTCCAGAAGGCCAAGGGCGAGGGAGAGTCTATTCTCAGTCTTGGTCACATTGTCATCTGTCCTATCTAAATTCAGATATCTCAGGTTTTACAAACTACTCCAACTGACTTCTGTAGAGAAAGGGAGGTAAATGGCATCATTTTAATGTCAAAATGCTCACCAACCACGCATGGGGTGCCCACCAAGTCCAGGCACTGCACTGGGCTCGGGAGTAGCGGTGGGTGTGCTGTGAGCCCCCCACGGGCCCGGCTCTCCTGGTGCCCCCAGGCCAGGGTGTGAGGTCCACAGAGAGCACATAGAAAAATCCCTGAAAATACACAGTGAGGGAAATGGGGGGATCTGCTTGGGGTGTCCATTGTCTAAATAGCCACATTGACTCTGGGTGATTTTCTCAACCTCTGGTGCATGGTGAGCTTTTACAGGTATTTGAAATAATTATTGTAATCACTCCATCATTTCTTTTATAATCTGTTGGTTAATTTTTCTGCATATAAAGATAGAATTACTACTAAGAGTTTGTCCTTTGGCCTAACTAGCCTGGGGTGTGGCTTTTCTGAAATGGTGGCTGTTTATAATCTCTCAGAGCCCACAGATGCTGCCCAGACTGGAAATGGTCTCAATCTCTTTGAAAGCAGAATATTCCTCCTGTTTTTAATTATTGGCCAAAAGTACGTTATTTATTTGAAATAGTTATGTGCATAAAAATGCTTACTTTATCCCGGGACACTGGTAACCAACTTTTAAAAATGTGGTCAGCTGGTTCTAAAACAACTGAACTTCCCTGCTCATGGAGTGGATGAGGGTGGACTGTCCTTTGAGGCCCTCTTGGGGGAGGGCCACGCTTTGAAATGGTGTCTGCTGGTTGGTTGTTCCTGGTGGCTTCCGCTGCCCTCAAGTTCACCTGCCACATGAAGCTCCTTGGCTTCAGGTACGAGGTTCAGACTGAGACGTCTAGACCTAACACTTCATACTATCCCCAAGTGAGACAACTGTGGGAATCCGGGCTTTTCAGAAAAGGAAAAGAGTCTTCTAAGTTAATAGTGACAACAGCCAGAACAGTAACAATGGATCTTAAAGAGCAACAAGCAGAGACCGCCAACCAAGGAACATGGGATTTATAATAACGAACCGCAGAGGAAGAAAGAAGCATGTGTGTGTGTGACCGAGGGGCAGCTGCCACCCAACAGAGAGCAGCCTGGCTCAGAGCTGGACAGAACATGTCTGATGGAAGCCAGGGGAAGGTTACAAGAAGTGTCTAAGGGATTTCAGGATCTCTAGTTTTCAATATTTTTAGGCTAGAACCCTTTATTCCTGAATTAAATAAGATTATTAAAAATAAATAAATGAGGAAGCTCTCTGAACTGAATTGTGTTCCCCTCAAAATCATATGTTGAAGCTTTAACCCTCAGGTGGCCATATTACAGAGAGAGCCTTCCAGGGGGTGGTTGGGGTTAAATAAGGTCGTGAGGGTACAGCCCTGATCCACAGACCCGGTGCCCTGGGAGAGGAGGACAAGGCCCCGGAGCGCTGCCTCTGCCACGTGAGGCCTCAGCAGGAAGGCGGCTGTCTGTAAGCCAGGGAGAGAGCCCTCACCAGAACCCAGCGATGCTGGCACCCCGACCTCCGACTTCCAGCCCCCAGAGCTGCAAGAAAAGTGACTCTGCTCTTTAAGCCCCTCGGACTACGGTGTTTTTTCATGGCAGCCTGAGCCCACTAAGTCAGGGAGTGTCTGCTCTTCATTGCTAAAAATCATCACTGTGACCCCTCCAAAATAAAGCACCGAGCAGCAAACTTCCATGACGTGTGTGATCACTTTCCAGGCAAACGGACAAGATCTGGTCGACAACCACCCACAACCCGCACCAAGAGAAGGGGTTCTGCTGTGCGGACAGCCCTGAGCAAAAAGTAGAGATGGCTCCCAGAAAGAACTTGGTAGCTGAATCCCTTGAAATTAACATTCTGGAACTCAAGTAGACATTTACTGGTCCAGCACTTGTAATGCTATAAGTAAACAAGTCTGATGTTCAAAGGTATAAAATTTCTAATTAAAAAAGCCTTGACCTTGCCTCTTCTTTGCGTTATGATTATGAAAAGTTTCATTCTCATTATCATGCCAATTTCCTACCTTCTCTTCCTACTCCCACTGAGATTTTCTTAAGCCTTTGCTTTTCATGTGTTATGAATAAATTCAATGCAGTTGTCTGGGATGTAGTCCAAGGAACGAACAATGAGACTTTAGCTTTTGATTTTTATATTCATCAGTTGTTTTTGGAAAGGGACCATTTGAGAAACGCTGGTAGTAATTGCCTGCTATGCAGAGTTGCGAAGGATCAGCACCCACAATTGCAATTCACTGGGAAGCAAAGCACCAGGAGCCCGCAAAGTGCTTTCAGTCTGGTGCCAAACCTAAGACCCGGTCTCTGGAAAACACCGCTCCTTCCACTGGAAAAGACAGACACCGAAACGAGAACCAAACCGCCGTGTTTGCTTTGGGAATGGCTTAGTCACTGGGCCCTGAGTACAACGATTCCTTTTGGTGGTGGGGGGAACGTTCGAGCCGGAGAATGTTGATGTGCATGCAAACAAGTGACATGTTTTAAAATACAGGTTGTGTTTCGGCAACAATCTCAGAATCTCCATGGCTTACCAAAGGAGTGTACTTCTTGGTCTGGGGACTTCGCAGAAGTGAACTGCACGTTCACGCCTGTCTTTGCACCAAACCCAGGCTGAGGAAGCAGTTCTAGCTCATCTTGTTGATACTCAGGGCAGAGGGCAGAGAAGAGACCGTGAGCCCCCATGCTGGGATAAAGTGACTCACGTGACTTCTGTTCATTTTCATTGGCCAAAGCAAATCACATGGCCACGTCTGGGCTCAGTGGGTCAGAAAAATATAACCCCCCTCTTAAGCTGGGGGCACTTAAATATCTGGGAACAACAGTGCACCTTACCCCAGAACCTTCCTGCATAACTAGACACTAAATGACGGCGTGCTCATTAGCAAAGGAACATACTTAGTAACGTGAATGGTCACTGCCTACTCTGTTTGTTAACTGCCGGGATCACCAGGAAGACTTCACTTGTCTGATTTGATTTCAGTGTGAGCCATTGGTACACCTCATCCCCATTTGAAGAGGACGGTGGCAGAGCTTCGTGAGGCTGGCCTGCTCTGTGCTGCGCAGATAGTTTATACGTGTGCTTGACGGTTTATAAATGTACTTGGACCTGTACTTGAACTTAAAACTACTTTACTTCTTTATTTTTCTTTATAAACTGGGGCCCACAGGAGAGCCGTGCACCTGAGAGCAAGTTTGAGGAGAAGGAAGCCGCCCCCTGAGTGAGCCCAGCAAGCGGCGGTGGTAGAGACCCCCTCCACCCAGAGACCACGAAGGCCAAGGGCAACTAGAGCTTAGCCTCCAGCGGCGCAGAACCATTCCTGCCCTGTGAGGTCTGGTTCTTTCACACTGAGCAGAACTAATCTTATTATTGCTCACATTTGAAATTTGTTCCGTTGACTTTGGGGGTGAATGAGTAGATGAGAGACAGGGGAGCTGGCCAATCCTGAGAGGCTTCTGAATTCATTAATTGATTTGATTTAGTTTATCAAGAGCCTATTGGCAGCTACGAAAACACCTAATTTGTGTGCTGGTTTTAAGAATCCCCAGGAGGCCTAGGACTGTGTCCACCTGTGTCCTGAGGGATGGCTGTGGCCACATCCTGTGTTTGCAGGTACAGCTGATACCCAGGGCTGAACTCACTGAGCCAAGATCCACTCAGAAAACTGGGTCAGTGGTCTGGAGATGTTTCCTGTCCAGAATTCCACAGGGAATGGCTTGTTTTATGTTTTGTTGGGTTTGCTTGGAATAACTGGAGCCACCAGACACAGCCTCAGAAGTGGGCACGATGCCCAGCTCTGGCAAAGGGCCCCACCTTCTGGCTACAAGCATTGGCTTACAGGTGGACACCCAATGAAAGCCCTTTCCTCTGGACTCCTCCAAAAATATCCTCGCTCCCACTGCTGCTGTGGCACGCACGGACAGAGCACGGGGCTGTTTGTAGCTCTGCCTTCTGGCTGCATAATGATGAGAAGGCCATTTTAAGAAGGAGAAAATGAGGCCAAAACATAAGGAAAAGTGTGATGAGAAAGAAGTAGACAATTTTTTGGTGACATTATTAAAGCCTCTGAGACCAGCCATTATTCAGAGCTAATTTCTAGAAGATGGGAGAAAATCTATGCCATCTTAAGTTAATCAAAGATTTCTTATATAAAACACCAAAAGCACAGACATAAAAATAATTGATAAATTGGGCCTCATCAAAATTAAGAACTTCTGTTCTTCAGAAGATAGTGCAAAGAGAATGAAAATGGAAAGCACAGAAGGGGGCAAACACTTGTAAACCTCATGTATAATAAGGGATTCAGATCCAGGATATACTTGTAAAACCATTAAAATTTAATAAGGTTTACCTAAACAAAAATAGAGCAAAACATTAAAATTTAAAAATAAGAACACTGACTTTGTCAAAGAAGGTATACAGATGGCACACAAGCACACAAAAAGATGCTGAGCATCATCAGGAGTTACAGAAACGCAAATTTCAGCCGCAGTGCAATACTACTACTTGTAGACTGAAGGTCTAACATTGAAAAAGACCGCCCCTGCACGGCATTGGCAAGGAGGTGGGGTGGGGTCCTCAGGCATGGCTTGCAGGGATGGAAAATGATGCACCATCTTGGCAAAGATTTTGACAATCTCCTGAAAACTGAACATACTCCACAAACCATTCCACTCCTGTTTACTCAGAGTAAGGCAATCACGTGTCCATGAATGCTTATTGCAAATTTGCTTGTACGTCAAGCTGGAAGCAGCCCTGACCCTTCACCAGGGGAATGGACAAACCAGTCGTGGCCTCTCTGTCCGACAGGACACTGCTTAGCAATGAAGACCGATGACCTACCAATGCGTGCGCCATGGGTGGGTCCCAGGACAATCATGCTCAGTTAAAGATGCCAGACACGAGAAAAAGAGGCTCGGACCGCACGATCCCATTTATGCACACGTGTGGACCAGCGACTTTCAACCGGCGAGCCACAAGAATGTCTAAAACACGCAGCGCCCGACTGTTCAGTCACGGGCACCGACCTCTTTTCCCTAGATTGTCAGATAAAAATCTAACTCCAGCCAACACAACAATAGCCACCAATGTGAATGAGTCCAAATTATACCCCCTTTATTGTCACACAGGCAAAAATAGTTTTTGGTGTGCCACAGGACTTTGGTGATTGGTTTATGGGCCGTGAGATGGAAAGGGTGAAAATCGCTGGTCTAGACGACGGGAGCCAGTCTGCGGTGGCACGAGGCAGCTAAGCCATCGCCAGGGAGCGGGGTGATGGGGACAAGGCAGAGGAGGACCGTGGGAATTACAAGGGCACGAGAAGCTTTCTGGAGTGTTAGCTGTGACATTTTTCTTACATTTGTCAAGAACCACAGTCACCTACTGAGGCAGCATGCGGGGACAGCGCACGACTGCTTGGTGCTAGACTGGGCCTCGCCCTGCCACGTCCCGCAGCCCTTGCCTTCACTGTTAGACACTGGTTCTGCAAAGCCACGGCGTCGTCGGGAGAAACGGCGTTCACACTGCTGCTGCAGCCGTGGGCTTACCACCTCCAGCCGGGAGCTGGCCTGGTCTCCAGCAAATACGGTTAAACCGGACTGAAATCTCCAAAGCCAAAATGTCCCATTTTTCTGAGTGATGTTTTGAAAGCTTCCCAAGCCTCTAAGAATTAAGGTCCTAAGCTAAGCATGCGGGGGCACTGCTGGGGGGAGGGTGTAGAAGGGGACTGAAAGGTAATGGGAAAAAATACAATGAAGATTAAATTTTTTAAAAAACAAAGCCACACACACAAAGAATTGTTGATTTAATTAGAGAGGGTGTGACCTCAGGCAGAATTTTTCGAATATTTTCCAATTCTCAATGGGGCCATTTTGAACGTCCACTCTCTGTGATTTATGCTCTAAATGCAAAGTAACATGTGGCCCACTGCTGAACCCTCAATGACGCTGTGAAAAGAAAATATGGAGGCTATCCTGCTCTTTCTTTGGTGCAAACATCTTCGAAAATCTCAAATGAAAGAAACAGCAAAGAAACAATCTTTTTAACAGAATACCTGGTATTATCTTTAATTGTCTTTGCTTCCGTTGTTGTTTTAGCTAATAAATCATTTCAAGTTATTATTCCCCACATTTTATAATGCAATCAAGAGACCTTATTTACTCATTTAGAATGACTGTCAACCAGCCCAATTGTTTTATTTTTTCTGAATTAATTGGGGTGACATTGGCTACTAAAATCACACAGGTTTCAAGGGTACAGCCCTGGAACACGCCTGTGTGTCGTACTGTGTGTCCGCTGTCCCTAGTCTAGTCTCCTTCCACCCCCACGTAGCCCCTTCTACCCTGTCCTACCCCCACCCCCCCCCACCTCCCGTCCCCTCTGGTAATCACGTACTGTGGTCTGTGTTTATGAGGGTTTTTTTCTTTTTGGGCTTTAATCCCTTCACCTTTTTCACCCAGACCCCCCTGCCTCCCCTCTGACAGCTGCCAGTCTGCTCTCTGTATCTGTGCGTCTGTTTCTGTTTTGTTAGCTGGTTGAACTTGTGCATCGGGATCCACATGTAAGTGAAATCACATGGCGCTTGTCTCTTTCCAACTCCGGCCAGCCCAGTGTGGAGCTGTCCTGGGAGCCCTGGGAGGGTCTCGGGTCTGCGAGATGACGGTCCTGCGTGCTGCGGTGTTAATACACAGGCAGAAGGAGTGTTCGTTAGCGGGCCTTGGCCTAAACTTGCCTGGCCTTCAACAGGGTTCAAATCCGGTTAAATTCTTATTCCATCTAACCAGCTGCTGTCTTCTTTTCGCACGTCTTTGCCTCGGTAACGCGGCGATCTACATTTACACAGCAACTGGACCCTGTCCCAAGAACTTGAAGTGTGTTCTAGCCAAGCGTCGATTAAACTGGCCAAGTAATAATGCTCTTCAAACAGCTGTACCCTGCCTCAATAATAAAGTGTTGCTCCCAGAAACAACTAAAAAACAAGTCGTCCTTCAGCTTATATGTCCTTTCTATTACACAGAGACATCGTTTGAAGCTCTGCAAACATCTGCAGAGAGAAACTGGGGCCCAGGATGATCCAGCGGTGACCTCACTACTTAACAATCGTGCACCTTTGGGGCCGGCGAGCACCAACCCACTGACCCATCGAGCCTACCTCTCCAAAGGTCAGCACAGGGGAAGGCAGGCGGTATCACCAGTGGGTTCGATGAAGTTTCAACAACGTGCAACTTGCGATCACTAACTGGAACCTGTGTTCTGGAACTCGAGCGCTCAACATTAAAGCCCAGGATGTGACTGAAATCAGAAGAACCCCAGATGCACAGGCCATGCAGTGAAGACCGAGAAGGCGCTCTGAACCTCGCCCACGCACAACTTGCTTTGCTTTGTGAACTATTTACTCCATTACAAGCAAGGATATAATAAGAGTTCGCCTTTCTTCATTTGTAAAATGAAAAGCAAAAAGTGAAAGCATGGAGGCCCTTGCAGGATGACATCACCAGGCCCGGACCGGCCCTTCCCCAGAGGGTCAAAGGAGCGCCGTGAAATCACCACCCACAGTCAGCGCCCGACGCTTCCAGGCTGAGCAAGTCTGGGCTCCGTTCTCACCATCCCAAACTTCACGGCACCCTTGGGATGTGTCACCCGTGGAGCTGAAAAGGGTGAGAAATTTTCCCCTGGAGAGTTCTGTTTAGAAGTTATTCACATCCAATAATCTCAGGAGATAGGAACACAGCAATGTTGAAAATTACCTATTAATTGTGAATCCTTGGAGGAAAAATGAGACAACTATTTCTGAAAACATGAAAAGCATCATAGAATAAAAATTAGACTCCCGCTTGTGATTCAATTTCTACTCAGTAATTATGGGTAGAAATAATTACTAAATTGCCAGCAGTGAAAAATAATCATTCATCACTGGGGAAGTGCTGAGTTTTTTCAAAACGATTAAATATTCTCGTGGCTTCGGAGCTCTCGCGTCTAAGACTTACCCCCCATCTACACTCGGCTCCTCAACTCACTTAACTTCTCCAGTGTCTCATTGCGGCATTTCAACATATTCTTTCTCCCCAGCTAAATAAAACAGTTCCTTAAGGGTTTGGCCTTTAAGACCTTTGAATCCAAACATTTAACCCCGTGCCTCATACAGACATATTCAGGGTCCACAATAAATGACCAACCTACTGGAAAGTGCCCAAGACAAAAGCACTGTCCTCACGGCGCCGGGGAGAGCACCCTGGCACACTGAACGATTGGGAACTGTTCACTGAGGACGGCTGCATAATGAGATGTTGTAAACACCTCCCCCAAATTGACCTGGGACCCCAAGAGGTTACCTATTGTCTAAACTCTTTTTGTGACTCCCACACCCAGGAATGGCATACAAGGCTGTCTTCAAATTGAGCACAGGTGATAAAGGAAAATAAATAAAAAGAAAGAGAAGGGGAAAAAATTTTCCTGTGCGGTAGTGACGACACCTTTGCTGTTACATGAATTTGTCCACTAAGGATATTAGTTCTGTGTGGACCAACCGGAAGTTGCACAAATGATCTGAATTTGCCCCAACTCTTAACATTCCCCAGGAAGCTGGAAGGAGTGAAAGCTAACTCTCTCTTTGACCTTGATGAACGTTGCAAATAATTTTCTGTGGACAATGACTGTTGGGCAACCAAAGAGAACACCGCTCACAAAGGAATGAGACAATATGGGAGACGCCAGAAGAGAAATATGCAGAAATCAGTCTGCAAGTACACCAGATACTACCAGAATTTATCAAATAACAAAGTGTTGAAACAGATGTGCTGATCATGTTTAAAGAAAGAAGTGAGAGATGAAAATATCTGTGAAGAACAAGAAACTATAAAAAAGGTGTGAGATATAACTAAGTGAATTATAGAGTCAATACTGCAATAACTAAAGTTAAAACCTCATTAGCCACATTTGGACATACGTGGACAAGACAGAATTAGTGAGTGGTAAGACAGATCAGAAGAAATGACCACAAACGCAGCAAAGGTCAGGCCCAGATGGCTTCATTCTTTGGTCTACCAGACATTTAAAAGTCAGAATTCAAAAGCACCATGTTGATCTCCTACAACCTCGTCTGAGAGACAGAAGAGGTGAAAACACTGAGCCGCTCGGTTCCTGAGGGTCGATGCCAAAGCTTGATGGGGGCAAAGGAAAGGACAGCAGGGCAATCTCATTCGTGAACACGGGTACACAGACTCTGAACCCATCACTAGCAAACTGAATCGTGCTCTGTGAAAGATGGGAGCACCATGATTAGCTGTATCTCAGAACTACGAGGTGGAGTAACATTGTCAAACCCAGGACTGCACAGAAAATAGGAAGGGTACAGCGGCTTAGTGAAAACACAAGAACTTTTAGCAAACTAGAGATAAAAGGAAACTTTCTAAATACATGAGCTGTCTAAGAATGAACGACAGTAAGGTACATGATGGACCATTCCGCACTTCCCTCTGACATCATGAATATCACAAGGACACTGCCATCAACATTCTGGCAGATGTCTTTGCCATCAATGATGACAGTTCAGTGGCGGAATCCTACAGAAGGTAATGGACTACAATATTCAGGAAACACTATTGAAAGTTTGATGTTAACCTGGCGCTCTGACAAAAGTAATTAAAATTTTTTATTTTTTAAAATTGTAATAATTACATTTAAACTGCCACATGGGAATAAAACATGAAATCTGACTTTGATGGAATATAATTGGAGAAGCATCCTCCCCCCATCCCAAAAAAGGAGTGAAAACATGAGTCGGTCAAAGGCTGCAATTTCTGTATGTTCTTTTCTAGAAAAGTGTTCACAAGTTGGGAGTTTGTGAAACGTGGCCGACGTGGAAGTAATTGAAAGTATTTGTGAACCCCAATGCCCCTCTGCCAATGTGTCTCCAATTAGCATAAGACATCAGATGAATTAAATGTTCATTGTATTTGAAGTGTGGAATCAAGCCATCATAATCCACTGTATGTTTGCCAGTCTCCTGATTTTTTGGCTCCATTATCCAATTGTCCTTCCGCGATGTTTGTATATTATATGTGAAAAATATGTATTTGCATGTGCATTACAGCAAAGCCATCTAATCCACACTGAATATTGCTCCCGGCTGTGTTTGATGGAACCCGTCCAGCGAGGGAGCAGCGTCTTCGAGTTACAAACAATGCCCAGAGAGCACTTTCATCTCAAACAGACACTCCGCTTTGTTCGTGTTGTTTCCACACACGTATAATTTGAGCCAGATCGCCAATAAGGAAGGTTTGTTTAGAGGGAGAACTGCATGTGTTGAAGGCCAAGCTTATCACTTTATTTTACTTTACTTATTTCATTTTATTTATTTCTTACTTATTTGCTGGTCCTGTCTCTGGAATTATGTCCAAATAAAACTTGGAATGTAAAACTCCACGACAGGAATTTTGAGAACACATGTTTGATTCTGAGGAGGGGCAGCAAACCCCTGTTCACCAGCTCCCCTCACTTTCCGGTCACCAGAGAATTCTGGACCAATCTGCTGGATGGATTCAGGAGACAAGGGGATGGAAGATTACAGACCATTGTATCTTTCAGAAGACAGGCTTATCTAAGAAAAGGCCGACACCTGAGCAAGCGCACCTCTTCCAAGGCTGCTCTCCTGCGGGATCCAGAGAACAGCGTGCCGCGCCAAACTGTCGGTTTTTCCAGTGGGAGGAGCAGTGACTGCCCCTCAGGATGCTTTTGGGGGCTTTGTATGTTCTACCAACTATTTTTAAAGCCCTGTGATGTTTTAGGTCGTGTGCAATTGGTGCCCGTAAACAAATTTGACAAATTATGAGAGGGGTACGCAAAATCCTTATGGACACAGCATACAGCTCACAGTCATAGCTCTACGTTTTTAAACATTCTAATAGTTTCTTAGAAAAGTTTGTGTTCTTTAAAAAAGTAATCACAGATTCAGGCTTATCTTCATGAGGCAAAACGAAGGAAAGAAATGAATAGTGGGCACTCATCCGAGCAGCTCGCCCTACGTGCACTATTGTAGTCAAAAGTACTTAGAAAGCCGATTCAAACGCCTGCCTGATTTTTGACTATGCAGATGGATGCTCTTTTACAACTTTTCATAAGTCAAACCTACGAATATTACTGCTTTGTTTATTAGTAATATATCCATGTGAGGGCAAATATCCATTCAAAATGGATATTTTTCAACAATAATTTGGTGTTTCAAATCCTCTGAAGTCTGGTTTCAATCATGAAGTTTTGGGATAGCTGACCACTTTCATTTCTGGTTTGGTATGTTATGTTCAGAACCTTCCAGCTTATCCTAATATTGGTTGAAGATACAGAAGCACATCAATTTTTTTCAAATCTCATAGGCCTGTTAAATTGTTGAAGTTGTTTTTAATGGAGAGATTCGCTGTCTTTTGCTATTATTTACAGGGGTTTAGATCTCATCTAATGTGTCTGACCTCTTCCTCACTGTCAGGTGCCGATTTCCACTGATCCTCCCGGGCCTGCCCGGCTTTCCGGTCCATATTCTTCGAGTTAAAGTCCTAGTACTTGTTGGAATGTTATTTAATACAGCTCCCACATCTGAAATAAAGCCGCCAGGTAAAATAAGTGCTGGCTTAGTATGAAGAAGCTGCTACCAAATTAGCGTGAGAGATACGGATGGATGTGGCCCAACGACACCATTCAGATGGAAGAAAGGGCGGCCAGACCTGATGCAGAGCCCCGTGACTCAGCCCTGGGGTGGCGGGATGAATCTGGGCTTCGACACATCAGCCAGCTGCTTTCAGTAGCTCAGGAAGGTGGGCTACCCAGCCCCCCCAGGCCGCTGTATAGGGGAACAGATCCTGCTGTTACATAACAGATCAGCTGGAAGGCATTTTATGTCCTTACATCATCACGTTAGGAAAAACTGAAAAGTCGTACTGATAAGTGAAGACTATGTCATTTGGAAAAAGCAGGCCCTGAATATCACTTTAAATAGTCAAGAATTTGAATTTCCACAAAAACGCCTTCAGGTTACCTTCAGCTTAAAGAAGGTGGGGAAGCTTAAAACACACACCCACATCCTCACACCCGCCGAAGGGTCGTGGTTGACTTCGTGCTGGGTGAGGGGAAGCAGAGCGCGGCTGCACCCAATGCTTCGATCGAGCAGGCACACTGATGTGACTATTTGATTTAATCTGAAGGAAAACTGCCCACATCATTAAAGTACCGCCCTATACTCGCTGCCATGTATGTCAGGGGCAGCCCCTGCCTCCAGCTCATCCGGAGGGGCCACTTGGAGGCTCCCAGACGGGGTCGACAAACTCAGCACTGGAGCCCAGGAAATAGGCGGGACCAGGCAGGCCTGCCAGCTCCTGGGACCCGACTTGGAGATGTCAGGGGCCTCCTGACACCACGCACTGTGAGTTTCGTGGGGCAGTAATAACATAAAAGGCTGAAAACCTCATGGTTTGAATTTGGGGGAAGGGTCTCCGGCGTCAAAACAGCCATGCCAAAAGGACTGAGTAATGACGCGTGTCTAAGAAATATTGAGGGAATATTTACAAACATATACGTACGAGGGAATGTTTACATGCATATACGTATGTGTTCCTCATCTTATTAACAACATCCCTTCTGCCCCGTCAGCTTCCCCGGGCCATCGTGTCCACGGCGGTCCTCAGGCAGTGCCTAATGCGTAGCGGGCAGCTGGTTGTTAAGTTCAGAAAACTTGTGGTGACTTCACCCATTTCACTGAAATCTGCTTCCTGCATAAATCTCACCTAAAGCCTTCACTCAGTACCTCTCTCTCTGTTTTTCTGTGCCCCTCTGTTGCCTGATTCTAAACCTTATTTAATTTTAGCCATTTCTAAAGCCCAGATGTAGTAATTAAAAAAAGCAGAAATAAAGCCAAATTCCCCCCAAATAGCCTATGTCTAATAATAGAACAAATGCACCCTAAACCCCACAAACGAAGGCACGGTAGATTTACAATACAACCGAAGTTCAGCTGTAGCGGAAAACATATTTGCTGAATTGTAGAAACCCTAAATCTGTTATTGCAGGCAAAATAACGAAATTCTCACTTTGTCATCTTTGGGAAAGGAGCATACATTAAATATGACAAAATGTACCTAATTAATCACCATCGTATATCTTTGAAATGGGCTTGTATTCTTATTCTCAAATATTTACTAAAACACTTTAAAATAAAGACTTGGGGTGAAAAGTACTCATAGCTACCACGTGTAAACAAAACAGCCCTCTGGGTTTGGCTGTTCATAATAAAGGTCAAGGCTCTGAGGTTGTAACGTACTTGCTCCTGGTCACACAGCCCATGACCCATGGCAAGTCCACTTGCATTTGTCCAACTGACATTGTGCTCCTCCCTCTGTGGACAGTGACAGGCCACAGAGGACACACCACGGCAGGCACAGGGCCACCTTCTGCTCAGTATGCGTTGTCATTGACATTTTCTTCTCCAGCGTGGTGATGCTCCCATCGTGAACCCAGCCACCTTGCCCCTACGTCTACCGTAAAACCACCTTAAACGGGGAGGGGAAACTGTCACAAAATTGTCCCGAATGTCCATTTCCCCCTTCCATCTCCCTGTTACACCCCACCATCACCTCAGATGTTGAAAACATTTCTGACACACAGTCAAGTTTCTCAAATTAAATGTTTTACTCATATTCAAAAATGACTTGTATGTCAGTTTCTTGTGACAGTCACTTTTGGCCAAATCTGACTTCTTCTCATTGTAAAAATGTAACCATGATTTCAAAGCTTCAAGGGACTTTGAGCTTTCTGGCATCCAGCGTTCTGAGGTGAATCCTTTCATTGATGCTACTTTAATAGTTTATGCCTGAACGCCCGAGCACCAAGGACTTTGGAAGATCTTGTCTGTTTCAGTTGCCAAATGGGAGATGGTTCTCCGAGTCCAACAGGTGATGGCGGGGGCCCCGCCCCACCAGGTAACACCGGACAAGAAGAGGATGAGAGACCCTCGGCCTTCACCCGGCCCCTCCCAACCACGACACACTCAGGTGACCAGAACCAGAAAAGCCAGCGCCTCCCTGGAGGGGGCCTGTCCTTCCTGGACTCTCAGGCCTCTGCCCGCAGAGCCGCCACGGTGCCCGGGCCACACTTCTTCCCCAGAGCATTACATGCGTGAACCGGCACAGGCGGACCCGAGAGGGGACCAGCCCAGCACACTCACCGAGCGTCCCTTAGCTTCTCAGGCAGCTCAAGTGCCTTTGAAAAAAGTCGGGATAAAGTGGCTGCTGATTCCGCACAAAGGTGACACGGGAACAGGTTCCTCAGTTGTTTTAAAGTCACGCTGCACGGACGACAACTTTTAAAATGCTGATGCCCGACACAAACACCGCACCTGGCCACAAAGGCCACCAAAGCCCACCAGAGCAACAGAGAGAAACAGGTCTGGTGTCAGAGAGAGGCGCTTTGGATATTTCATAGAAGGTATCTTGTATTTTAAAGTCTGAAAATATGGTTAGATGCAGTTCCTATAAAAACTGTTTCTTGAGTAATTTCACTTTCCAGGCAAAATTTCCGAAAGTGCACCACGCCGGTTTAGGCTCCCCAGACAATGAAGAACAGGAGAAATTGAAGCACCACCTTTCTGGTGGTGGATCAGTCCGACTTCCGGCTTCACAGCGCTCGACTTCCACAGACCCCCACGCTGACCCACTGGGCCCAGCGCCTGTCCCACGCTGCTGGGGACACACACGGCAGGGGGTCGGAGAGGGAAGGCTCACTACCAGCCGTCCCGTTGTCCCGACCGCTCAAGGTTGATTTGGGTCCCTGTTTTGTCTCTAATTATGTTAAAGAAAAAGTAAATAACAGACTTGCCCCTAAGAAAAAATATATATAACTTGTATTTTCAAATTAAAATACTTTTGGAAATAAAAATGATAAGGGGAAAGGAAGACAAAGGGCAAGGAGAGGAAAGGAACTGGAGCGAAAGCCGAGTGCAGAGCCCTCTGAAGGAGGTGAGGCCGCCCTAAACTCCGCCCAGGACTCCTCATTCCCCACCTGCCCTAGAAACACAATTTTCACTATTCCCTGAACAGGCACACTCTGTGAATTTAAATATAAAGGGAAAAGAGAGGAAATAAAATAGATATCCCTAATGCAGATTTCTACAGCCTGGACCACGCTTCGTCTGCAGGCCTGCAGGTCACTTCTGGGCTTCAATGTTCCATCCTGGCCAGGCTGATCGGTCCCTCCTCTGTCACTCTCCTCCTCGGCACCCTCCCTCTTTCCATCTCCCTGGGACCCTCGGACCCCTTCCTGCCAGGCTCCCTGCATCAGCTGCCTCACCGCTCACAGCAGGAAGGGACTCGGTGAGACAACACGCGTCCAGGATTAGGGCCCAAGCCCCAAGAAGGCGTTTGAACTGTGAAGAGAGTGTCATCTGTGAGCACCGGATTTTAAGTTCAGCACGTCTGACTCCAGCGCCCAGCCCTCTAACCACTGGAGTACATACTTTCTCTCCAATAAACCGGTCCTTTCTCTAAACTAGCCTGCTCCCCTGAGGCCCTCTTTCATCACATCCAACCAGAGCAGTGGCTGCGAGAATGTTCACACCTACGGTATCTGCACTTTTATCAGTCCCCTTTATCTGACCCCTGTGTACGGTCAGCACAAAGCACAGGTGGTGGTACAGCTCACACTCCCTCCCTTACCTGCAGCAGCTGCTCCAGCCCCTCCATCAGCTCCCTGACCCCCAGGCCAGAGCAGGTTAGCTCTGTGCAAAGGGTGCCCACATCTGCAGATTGCCCACCGTGGAAGGGAGGCTCGGAGGTGGCGGGAGGCTGGCGTGGGTTTCAGCCCCCCGCCCCAGAGGATCCAAGTTCACATGACTTGCCCCATGGCAGGAGCACCTTTCCTTTCTGATTGACAGCCCAGGCCCCGAAACAGAAGCAATAGCTTCACATCCATTGTGGAACCAGCCTCCAACAATGCTCAGAGCAAACCCACAGGATACGTCTTTCTGTGTGTGTGTGTGTGTGTGTGTGTCTGCTGCTTCCTGATTGAACCCTGACCACGTCCCCTTGATTCACGACAGCAGCAACTCCAAGTGCAGAGAGAGGAAATGCTTTTCAATAAGCTGCACTACATCATGTGGATACATTTTTTTTTGGGGGGGGGAGAAATAAATTTTGATTAGCACAAATCAACTCCAGAGGGGTTCTAGATTTCAATTAATATGCACAGAAACATATGCACACAAATATGCACATAAGGACAAGTGACACATTGTATTGCTTTCCAATGAGCACTTCGGTTCATCAGAAGACACAGTAAAGAGAGTCTGAGGCCCAAGCACCCGCAGCAGAAAGAGGTCATGGTGAAGTGCACATCAGAGGACTTGCACCCAGAACCTACGAGGCAATCCTGCACAGCACTGAGGAAAGGGCAACCGTGCAGTGGACACGTGGGCAAAGTTCCGTTTGGGTGAGCCGGCCAAAAAGAAGGCATCCAGGTGCCCAGCAAACATGGAAAAGGCGATCAACACATCAAAGGACGGCAAAGACGTGGGGCCACTCGGTCTCACACTGATTTCTGGTGAAATTTAAATTGCTTCCACCATTTTGGAAAACTGATAGAAGCCACTAAATTTCGACCTAGGTATTCCCTCGACTCAGCAGTTCTGCTCCTGAGGATATTTTTGACAGAAATGCAGAGGTACCTGAACCAACTGGCATGCCCAAGAATGTTTTGAGTAGTGCTATTTGGAATAGCAAAAAAACAGAAACAAAAAACCCTGGAACTGCTCCAGCTGTTCATCGCAGCAGAGCAAACAGTAACGTCTGCATCCGTGGACTCGCACACAACAGCAGAACGAACAAGCCACAACTGCCCACAACACAGAGACACAGACACCCCCGATGAGAACACACGCGCCACTCTTGCTGAGACGGGGCACATGCTGCAGGACTCCCCTGGGGTGGGGGAGACAGAGGGGTGAATTGCTGGGGGAGGGCGTGAGGGGCTCCTGGAGGCTGTTAAAGGTCCGTTTCTTCATCCGACTTCTGGTTACGTCCTTACGTTCCGCTCACGCAAATCCATCAAGGGGTACACTGCGGATTCACGTAGTTCTATGCATGAATGTGGTACTTACTTTGAAAATGGTCCCATTTTTTAGCGTAATTATACATCTTTCTTTTGCCCAAGGTCAGAGGTCCAGGGCTCACACAGCCAGGACAAGAAAGGGAGCCCAACCGGGGGTCCAGACTCCCAACTACCTGCGGGGTCTCATCTCACTGACAAGCAAAGGGTTTTTTATGAGACAGAGACCCTCGATAGCCATTCTGAAACATAATTTCTCTGGAAATGTCTGCCCTGCGGGCCAGGAAATCAACATAAAACAGAACTTACTAGAATACTATCTGATCCCAACTTGAGAACCGCTGGCTGCAGTGTTAAGCACAGTTAAATATAGAATTACTCTTTGGGGCAACACGGCGGTAACAATAGCAAACACGGCAAGGAGGAAAAATGCACACTTCACCACAAAAATCTGGAGAGCCCAGCGTGACATTTTCACAAGTCCCCGACGCTTTGAGAGTTATCCAGGCAACAAAGAGATCTCATGCACCTCGAGGGAAAACCATAGGGACCCAGCTCGATCCCTGGTCCATCTGAGAGCAAAGCGCTCGCAGGCCAGGCGAGCGCCCCGAGGAGCCGTGCGCACCCGTGCGCTGGGGAATGCAGGGTGCTTCCGATTGAAGGGGCGTGGAGCTGCTGATGTGTTGTGTTGGAGGGTTCATCTGAGGCTTTTAGAACATTCTGAGCCAAGTTTATTTTTTGAAAGTGTGTCTAAAGACTTCCATTCCTCTAGAACTCCACTGAACCTTTTAAAAGCATAGCAATTACTTGACCAAAACATAAATCTCTCAGGATAAAACAGCTTTTATTTCTTTATTTCCTCCACTCAGCTATCGAGTGCCAGGCTCTGGGTTAAGAGCAAAGAGGTAAATAAATGTGGCCCCTGCCGGGAAGCACCCCCCAACCTCACAGCAACACTATGACCTGGTGGGAAGAGTTAGAGCTGAAACCCAAAAAGCGCCGAATACTGTGATCTAAATTTTAATTTCCTGGAAGTTATATTCTCGCAGTGACTAACATTTACTGAGGGCTCAGTGTGCTCCAGACACGGAGACTGAGATTCCGACAGATTGGCCAATGCCTGATGTTACGCAGCTGGTGATTCTGGTCCAGGCTGCGTGTGTTCAAGACACTTACCTGATCTGACCCCGAAACCCACTGCAACGTGGAGCGTGGTGGCTCAGAAGGAACCTCAGAGTAGCTGCTGGAGGTGGCGACGCAGGGGCGCCGCTCGGTGTGAGAAACACGGCGTCCCCTTTGCTATAACGAACCGTCCTCTGGTGCCGTGGCTAACTATCCTTCATGTTCTCCTTCGGTCCCTCCAGGACTGTCGTAGATGTGCACACCAAGTCTAAGGGTTCACAACGAACGGATTCCACGTGTCACCTTGAACAAGGCCGTCCTTGCCATCATGCCCTGGCTGCACCAAGGTTTGGAGCCAGGGGTTCGCTGGGTGGGCTGCTGGCCACCCAGGGTCACGGAGCTGGGTAAGGACATGGATCCCCTGGCACGCTGGCCCCCACCACACCCCCTCTCAGGCTCCGTTGGCAGGCCTGAACGCCCAATCACAGAGCCTAGTTCTATGACGCAGCCCTTCCCCAGGGGACGAGCTCGTGTGGGGTCCTTTGTCCCACCCACTTTCTGAGACCTTCGCCCCATCCCCCACCCTTCTCCAGCTCACCCTGCCTCTACCTGGTCGCTTCCCTATTGTGTTGTTTTCCCTGCTAAACAGAACTGAGCAAGGAGGTGCACAGGGAACTCTGGTGGCTGTTTTGGGGGATGTGATGCTGAGCCAGCAGAGGGCACACCTGCAACTTCCTCGGACAGGACACACAGCCACCAGTGTCCTCCCAACAGCAGGGGACCCGCTGTGACCTTGGGCACAGGAGCAGGAAAGGCTGCCCCTGAGGCCCTGCAGGAGAACCGGGGGGGTTACCATGCGCAATTGCCTCCCCTCTGCTTCCCATGACCTGGTGCTTCAAGGACGTGGAGCACCACCCTGCCACCCAAAGTCGGGAGCAGCAACTGTCCCCAGTCCTCTTGGTGTCATCGTCAAATCACAACCTGCAATGACCTCGAGCACATGGGGAGGAATACAATGTGCTGTGAAAAGTCCCAGAAAGGCAAAGCTCTCCCTCAGCAGAGCCGCCTCGCCATGTGGGTAGGCGCACCCGCGTCCCTTGCCTGAGCCTGGATTCCTGAGCACCAGGACCTCACCCGGGTGAGGAAAGGCAAGGAAACAACAGGCCCACGAGTCCCACAGCCCAAGAGAGACCACGGCCACGGCATGGGAGAGGCCCTGCAGGCCTCAAACCTGCGAGGGCAGCACCTGGCTGCTGGCCCCCCGTGGTGCCCAAAGAGGATGAAATTGATTATTGGGAGACAAGGATGAAACAGGTATCTGAGATTTCCACAGGTGATTCTGTTACTATTTCTTTGCATTGCTAGTGTCTGTGATTCAGCAATTTATCTACTTAAAACATTAAGTTAACAAAACTCTCTCCGATCCTGTGCTAATTTTTTTTTCAAGACACAGATTTTAAATTTTCTTTTAAAAATCCAGAATGGCCTCCAAACAAAGGTCCCCCTGTGTTATTCCCCCCCTCCCCCCGCCCCAATGCATGTTCCAAACGTCCTTTACTTTATGACTCAGCACTTCCACATTCAAAGGGAGTGTCTGAAACTATCTCTAGAAGTCGCTTTACCAGGCATCACAAGTGGCCTTTGTAAAGGGACACCCTGAAAGGAGTCCCCTCGTGTTCTCCTCTTCACACACCCCTTTCGAGTTTGCTGAAACCACCGAAGGACGCCGGGGCGGAGAAAGTCCCGGCGTCACCAGGGATGGGGAGCGAGGCGCATTGGCGTAGACTCGGGGCTAGTCAGGGACCGAGTACCGCTCGGTCCCCTTCATGTGGCGAGCCCCGTCTGTGAGCACTTCTTGCTTTTCACTTAGACCAGATAGTAATCCCCGGGCTTCTCAGCTGGTCCTGAACATGTCTGAAGAGTTTATGTTCTGTGATGAGGCAAACTTCCTGCTAAAGCAGGACTTCTCTTCCCACTTTCGGATGTTGGGTCGCCTCGATTGGACAAAAGGGGACAAACAAGGAGCTGTCAATCTGTTTTCTCTTCGGGTCTTTTCTGTTCCTTTTGAAATTAGTCACAGCCTGGTTCGTGCGGCGTTGTAACCAGCCCGACCTAATTTAATTACCAGGACTTGTGTGGTTTCGAGATAAATACTTTTGTTCGTTCCCTCTGCTGTGGGGGTGTTTTCCTCCCTTTCCCAGGCCCCTGAGTTTCAGCCCTCACACCCCTCGCCCGTCTGGCTTTCCTGGGCTCACACAGAGCGTGTCTTCACAGCGGCTCGGCATTCACCAGCATCTTCCGAAGCCACGCTTGCTTTCCCCTGCTTTGCCGTGTCTGCTTTGGAGCTGGGAACCAGGGGCCCTTGTGGGACCCAGACTATTCTTTGACGTGAATTGCGGAGCTCTGTGACCTCACGTGCTTCTGGGAAGACCCAAGGGCTCGCATTTAGACATGGAAGGGGAAAGGGGGCTGAAAGGAGGTGACAAGGACTTGGGACTCAGAGACAGACACTGTCTCAGAGAATCCCAGCCCTCAGAGCGGGCCACCAGGCCCAGGAAAGGTTAGATACTTGCCTGAGCTTTTTAGTACAGAAAACCGGTTTCTGCTATTCCAGAGTCTCGGCAGGCCTGGTGGAGGGGATGCTGGCTGCTTCCCAGTGCTTCCCTCCCAAGGGACAGAGGTGTGCGGGGAGGTCCAGGGGAAAGTTCACTGCTTGGCCGTCCAGCTGTGCGGCCTCATGAAATGAGCATCCTCGCAGGGTGGGGAGTCACGAGGTGCCAGGGTTCACGGGGAGGGGAGCTTATCTCTGAACTCCCTGGGGCTCACTGGGCAAGTGCCGTCCACACAGAGAAACACGCTGAACTCTTAGCGAGGAAACACCCAGTGAGGAAGCAGACCGCCTCCTAGACAGACTGACCTTGCTCAGGGCCTGCGGGGCCCTCTGCCTGCCACTGCGGCCGCCTCTGAAGGAGGTTCCCGCAGCCCAGGCCTTTGCAAACTGCCTGCAGAAAACGTGAATGGGGCCTGTTCTGCCACCTGCAATGCCATCGGAAACGGCACAAAACCCTGCTCTCCCACAAAACAGACCCTTCTGTTTCTAACAAGTCAGAGAAAAGGGAATTCTGGAATGCTGTTTCCCTGCACAAACACAAGAAAAGACATTTTTATCTTGCAAATGAAGTAGAAAAAAAAGAAAACAATTACGAAGACACCATTAAGAAAACCAGTTGTGTGAGCTACGCAGTGATATCGTGCCCACACCGGCGGAAGGGGCCTCTGTGAGTGCCAGAAGCCGAGGGCCTGAGCATTCGCAGGGAGCCCGGTCCATGTCTAGGTCTCACTGAGTCCCACTGTCTAGGGAAACCCTTTCCTGCCACAGGGGCCTTGAGCAGCGACTGTCCCTTTAAACTCGCCGTTAGCCAGAGAATACTGAGTGCAGATGCAATAAAATGATGCCAGCAGCCCCACCCACCACCAGAGGTGGCAGTTTATGCCCCCTTAATCGGCATGCTCACGTGTCACGTCACGCAGGGAAGCGGGTGTCTAACTCTGTAGTGTCTGAAGCAGTTGTGGCTAATATTGAATATTTTTCTGCCCAACCACACATGGCCTGTAGCTCCTCGGTACACCAGAGTCGAAGACGTAGAGAACCTGGTTTCTGAGCTAATGGGTGGGACCTTAATCACAGGACGCACAGCGGGAGCCTCAGATGGCCAATGAGACACCAAAGAGGAGCTGGTTCTGGGTGCTAAAACCTCTCGGACACGAAGGGACGGGAGTTGGCGGGGAGCCCCAGGCTGCTGCCGGGAGCCAGGCTGCGTGGCAGATGCCAAGCTATGCACATCCTGAAGAGCGCGCAGTTTGAGATGAAAGGACACGGTTTTCCACCGTGGGCAGCGGGCGGTGGGCGGCGGCTGACTTCCAGTTTAGCTACGGTTTAAATGTAAATGAAGCCAGTATTCACTCAACAATCTTTCCAACTCGTGACCGGCCCCAGACATCTCCCCAAAGGCCTGCGTAAGAATAAAATATGAGCAAAGTAGCTCTTCAATAAAAGGGAGTGCACACAGCAGGGTTGGAATCAACACACCCTCCTATTACTGGAGTAGACAGAAAGAGGCTATAACTCTATCCACAAAGTTTTTCACCAAAATTTATAGGAAATACTACACATTTAGGATAAGCATTCTAAAATAAAAATATTAAAGAGAAATTCTGAACAACAGAATATTAAAATATAATTTTAAGCTAGAGCAATTAAATGTTCTGTATTAATTTAGAGATAAGTGGACTAACAGTGAAATAAAATAGTCCAAAAATAGAACCAACTAAATATAATATTTTATATTTAAAACTGATAAAATTTCAAACAGTAGAAAAATAGATTCTTTGATAAATGATGTCGGCATAACTGGCTAGTCTTTGAGGGTGGAATAAATTGAATCCCTACATCCCTCTCTTAAACAAAATCAATCCCAGGTAGATAAGAAACTTAAATTCTAAAGAAAAAAAGGGCGTGTTTTCAGTAATCTTAACCTGGGAACCCTTTTTAAACAAGACTAAAAACAAATAATAAAAGCAATATATGTAATTTGACCATACAGTCACGCAATATGGTATAAAATTAAAACTCATTTAAAAATTAGAAAATATTACAAAATAAATAGTAAAAATGGAGATGTGATGTCAGAAACATACAGGAGCATTTGCGATAAGAAAAAGTGAGTCTTCCAAGAGAAGATGGAAGGAAGCACACAGTGAACTCAGTCACTATAGCTAGTAATAATAATTAACAACAACAGCAGTTTCTATTGCTGTTGACGAGCTCCGAGCTTTGTGCTAAAGACATGAGATGCATCGTGTGGCTGAATCATCACAAGCGTGTCAGCCTTGCGTGCACTGGTACCCGGTTCCGCAGACAAAGGACTCCATCTGACCTTCTGACCTGAGGGAAATAGAGCTGGGACTTGATATGTCCGGCCCCTAAGCCTGCTCCCACGTACTGCTCAGTGACACCTCCCGTGAGTAAGGAAATCTGGAGTCCAATCCCCACTGCCCCACGAGAGCTCCGAGGACCAGGCATCGCGTGGGGACTGATCAGACACGCAGGATCGAAGCCCCGTCCCAGACCCACTGAGTCATACTCTGCCTTGTTACAAGATTCCTGTTGATTCTCATGCCTTTCAACTTCGATAAACATTCATGCTTATTGAACACTGACAATCATTAACTTTGATTAATAAATATTCATCTAAAAAACCTTAAAGATTACTTTTCACTGGTATAGAGGAAACATCATGGGTAGGGTGGGAGGACGGGGTGGGAAGAGAAAGGCCACACGGTGAATGTGTGCTTGGGAAGCTTCGGAGGGATCCTGAGGAATCGGGCCAACAGGCAGCAAACCGAAGATGGGTCTGAGCTTCCGCGAGTTTGTCTTCACCGAGCAGAGCCCAAAGAGGCACGCCGTATCCACTTCCTGTGGCTGCTCCGACAAATCCCACAATTTCAGGGTCTGAAACACCACGTCCCCCCCCTCACCACGCCCCCGTCTATACAGTTCTAGAGTTCAGCAGCCCTAACCCGGTGTGCGGAATGAGAGGCTCGGTGTCGGCTGGCAGTGCTGCGTCCTTCTGGAGGCTGCGGGCAAGAGCTTGCTTATTGCTGTACGTACCCTTCTCTCCAACCTTCAGAGGTGGCCTGCAGGCCTTCGCTCACAGCTCCTTCCCTCCCCCTTCAAAGCCAACTGCGTAGCATCTTCAAATCATTCTCTCCCCCCACCCCCCTTATAATCACCTGTGGTTACACTGGGCCCACCTGGATAACCCAAGATAATCTCCCATCAGAAAATCCACACCTTAACCACAGCTGCCAGGTCCCTTCGACCACCTAAGACAGTGAATTCGCAGGTCCCAGGTATCAGGAAGCAGAGCTATTTGGAGACCCATTGTTCCCTCTGCCACACACACCAAGAGGTTTTATGTTTATCGGTGTCATTGTAACAGCAAACAGGAACACAGATGTCCATTCATATGGATGATTTTGGTATCTCACGGAATGTGATGCCATGTGGCCCCTAAGCATTATGATGATAATCTCTACTGGTTAAGGAAAATACTCATATTTTGATACTGAAAGACAGGCTAGTCACAGAACAGTTTGCACACGGAGAATCAACTAAATCCAGAGAGAGACAAAGACAGACAGAAAAGTGAAACAACGTCTCACCGATAGTGTAACAGTGTGTACCTTCTGAATAGAGGGGCCGGTGCTGAGACTTTCTTATCCGTACTTGTCTGCACTATTTGATTTCATCACAAAGCACGTGTTATTTTGCCATCATATAAAAATGAGAAATTTATTTTTAATTACGATACACATTTTCTAGACATCTAACTATTCATACATACTTTTAGGCCAATTACTGGCGAGTTGACTTGAGAAGCAACGAAACTCGTTAGCCTAAATGAGCACACAGTTGTGTGCTCTGATTGGGCATTTCGGTTCCGGCCCCTCTGCAGCAGAAAACACCAAGGGCCAGATGCTCTAGAAGAAAATAATAGACTTCTCCCAAATGCATATGAGCATGAAAATAACGCCTGGCAGTACTTGGCATTCGGCAGCCAAGCCTAGACTTGGTGACTGTCCCTGTCTTCTTGGACCAATCACACTTTGAGCTCACTCACTTTTCTGCACACTGTACAAGGCTGAGTACATGTTCCTTCACTCCTTAGATGCAGGATCACAAACAGACCATTAATGTGATTTCTGCCGTAAGAAACCTGTAACCAGTATGATATTGGGCCAAGACACCCAGAAAACAAAATTAGCCCGGCGGAAAAGCCTTGAGTGAATCTAGTCTGTGTAAAACATCTAACGTGCTAAACATCTTAGAATGACTTGAAATCTATGCGGCAAAGTTTGAACTCCCCCCAGCTTCTAATGGCTGCCAGGCATCCCAGCTTAAATTGGCCTGAACATTACGCCAAGTTTGCCCATGGGATTGTAATGAGTCAGGACAGTGCATGCTCTCCTGAAAAACGGGTTTAATATTAAATATCAAACAGGTTCCTCTTGTGGACTAGATGAGTGGATGGTGTCTAATAGGTGTTCATTAAATGTCAGTTCTCTTTCCCAACCATCTTTTGATACACGCAGAGGAGCATGTTCATGGAGCTGTCACTCATCAGGACAAGAGCGCCTGTGAACTGGGGACATGTGAATATGAAATATCTGGAATCAAAATTCCAGACGGGGCAGGGAACGTGAACCGTTTGTACCAGCGGGTTATTAGAACTCAGTCGCTGAGCTAGTGAATTGTTAATACGTGACTGTCGCCAGCCGAATGTTTGCTAAGGGACCCCTGGCATTTTCGCTTGGAGCTGCCAGCAGACAGATGAGGTTGGTCTAAAAGCAAAACACAATTTTACTTCCTCATGAATATGAGTTACCTCCCACAAGAGGGTTTTGATAAAGCAGCAGAACATCGACGTTGGGGGGAGACCTGAGCATGAGAGGACTTGGGATGTTAATGAAATCAATTAGATGTGGTAGCGATGCCCAGGATGACACCACTGCCTCCAGGACGCGGCAGAGGGACCAGATGTGACCTGCGGACCAGCGCCCCGCAGGTCCATGAGGATGATGCGGCCCAAACGAGGCCCGTGGTACCCAGCCAGGCTCTGGGCCCGGCTCCTCCCTGGTTCACCTGGAGGGGGCACACGTGGGCCCCGTGAGGCCATGTCATTAACTCAGCTCTACAAATGAGAACACTGAGAGCGACAGCAGTTATGGGACTGGCTGAGAGTCACACAGCTATTAACTGTCACCGACAGGCTTCCAACCCAGAAAATGAGACTCCGCAGTGTTGTGGGGGGCTGGGGTCCCAGGACTCCCCCACGCTGTTCGCGTTTCTGGGCTGATGCCCGAAAGGGCCCTTCGCAGCCATGCCTGGGAACTCACACTCCGATGCCTTCCATCTATGGGACTTGGGAACTACTTTTTTTTATCCCAAGCTTCCGAAGATTGATAACATCAGGGAAACTGAGGCAACTCAGTGAACATTAAATTGCATTCGGAGCAGCTGCATCTCGCTTTGAGTCTCATGCAGACTAACCTAATTCTGCCACGGTGCTCTATGTCCCGCGGCTCGATTTGTGCTCTGAGTGACAAGCCTGGAGGCAGGCTAGGGTGGACTCGTTCTCAAGTCAAAACTGCAATAGGGTTTTTCTCCTTGGGCCACGAAAGCATATGCCAACAACACTCACCAGTGACCTCATCACGAAATCTCACACGCGGTTCCGGTCCTGACCTTTGGGGTTCCGCAGTGGCCAGCACTCCTGACTCCACACTTCTCTCCACCCCTGCTCCTTGTCCCCCTGCACCCTGCACCCTCCGTTTTCTCTGGCAGAGGCGGCACCTCCTTCTCACTCACCCCTGAGGTCTCATCCTCCATGCTGTAGCCAGGAGACACTGCCGCGCTGGCTTCTTCTGTCCCCTCTGCTCCCACTCTGCTCCTTCTCCAGGCTAATTTCATCCACACCCATAGTTTCACTACATTAATACTTCACAAAGAACTTGCTTGGAAGCACCAGACTTAGCTCCAGCCACCCACAGAACATTCCAGGTCAGTTTCTCCAAGGTCAGCACATCCTAGACAGAAGCATGAACTTACACCACAGACCTGACTCCCCTACAGTGTTCAGCCTCTCCGTGTGTGGACCTGTCCGATTCTTCAGAAACTGACCTGCATCGAGGATGCTTGACACCTCCCACTCCAGCACCTCCCACATCAGAGAAATGACCAGAGTCGGGGCAGGTCACATGTCCTGTCTGATCCGTGATATTTTCTCCAGGTGCGCCCCCGCCTCTCTGCTAACCAAGCGCACCTTTGTCTTCCCCCAATTGCCAGTAACTGGCCTCCCAGGGCTTTTTCTGACCCCTGTACAACCCGTTCTCTAGGTAAGGCAACTTTTTCAAAATATAAATCTGACCTTATCACACCTCAATTCCTCTCCCCCTCTACAACCCAATTATACTCTGTATATTTTCCTGTTGTCTTAGAATAATGAGCAGAACCCTGAATGTGGGCTGCAGGGCGCTATTGCAATACGTGGTCCGGCTCCTTGTACCCCCTGCTCTGGCCCTCCTGGCTTTCTCTGGTCCCTCTGGCCTGCTCCCCAGGCTTCCTTCCACCACAGGGCTGTGCATGTGCTGAGCCCTCAGTGTGGGGTCCCCTACTTGCTCCCCACGTCCCCTGGCTCGTCCCTACTCAGCCCTCTGAGCTCGGGGGAAGGATGATTCCCTTCACTGACCCATATTAGGTCAAGCCTGTCAGTTCGATACTTTTCCAGGACTGAGTTTTTATTTGCTTTGAACACTTTAAATCCTACATTTACGAACTTGATTAGTTCTGATAATACCAGCTTCCCCTCTGAAGTGTGAGGCCTGGGAACAAAGCTTTTGTCATCTTGGTCTCCACGGGGATAAATTTCAGCCAGAGGCCTTCCTTCTCGCAACTCGGCGTGTCTGGAAACAGACCTCCTTGTGGCTCCCCTTAATTAAGTAGCACGGTGATTTCTGTGTCATTTAAAACGTCCTCGGGAACGAGTGGTGGTTTTCCACATACACGTGTGTCTGTAAGTTTTCATGAAGCATCGATCACAGTTCACAAAGGGATATCACTGGTAGAAAGCACCAGAACACTCGGTTCCAGACTGCTGTTCTCCTGTTTTATTCTTTGAAAGACGGCCTGTGTCCTTCGATCTAGCGCTGACACCTGCACCCACCTACTCTCGAACAGTCCCGTGGGATCTGAGGTCACAGGGACAAAATCAAAATGGAGATCATGTGACTGAGACTGTTCTTCCCAACTTCTCTCAAAACACACAGACACCTGGGCCCACAAACACTTGGATCCGACTTTCCAAGGGTCCGATTTGGCCTTCAAATGTTGTATCTTCATTGGATGGATTTTTTTCCCACACCAACGACGAAACAGAAGGTGCCTCAATTCCTGGGTTTGTGTCACAAAATTCATAGTTTGTGACAGCATCTGCCCATGTCCCTTCCATTGACATTCTAATATTTTCCCACTTCATTAATATATTTCTAGTAAACTATCTCTTACTTTCTTTTTTATTCCAGGTGGCTTCTCTGAAAGGCTGTATCATCCATCAGTATGAAGGGATCAGATAAATACTAGTCGCTCAGTGTTTCCTTTGCAAATGCTGACACATGGGGGAGGGAGGGAAGTGGGAGACTTCGAGGGCCCAGCTGAGAACTACGAATTGCTCTCCATCTGTTTCTTGGTAATATGTTTTCTGTTTCCAGTAAAGGGAAAAAAAAGAGTGGTCTTACATGGAAGTCAACAAATGCCTTGCAAAGCAAAGGGAAATTAGAATTTCTGGCAGTCTTTAAAGAGAGTATTAATTTATATAATTTATAGAGTGACTACAACAGATATCAATGAACAAAGAAAAAGGGTGTAAAACATGAACTTAAATCCTCAGCTCTAGAGAGGGATTTTAAAAAGTTACTTTTTGAATATTATATGACTTCAAATGACTTTGTGGGTTTTGAAACCAGTGAATAAAATTCCCCCAATTAGGTATCTCTACTTCCACAATTCTACGTATGTTCTGGTGACTAGGTACCCCGAATCAATCATACGATGTGAACACGCCTCAGCAATGATTCAGTACTGAATAGTCTGAAGAGAGGAAAGGAAACAGTAATATCAATGTTACACCCTTTTCACGCCTCCCTTTCAGTTTCCCAAATCAAGTTAACATCTTCTTGATCCGTTTCCAGAAAAGATCCTTAAAAAGCAACCCCCAGATATCTGCCTTCTGCTTTTTCTTTATCCAGCCATTTTTTTCAACAGAGCTCATCAGCCACATGAGAAATTCAGAACAATTTAGAGTATCTCTTGTTTTCTTACAGCTCAAAGAAAAGACAAAGGTCTGAAGCCGGCTCACCGAGAAGGACAGGAACCAGGAGTTAGAAATAAACAAAGGCAGCTCCTTGGGGGCAGGACGATTGAAAACAGGTGCCAACAACACGCTCAAAGGCCTCCCACGGGGCTCCAAAAATAAGCACACGCAATTTCTCTTCTCTGAAAACACCCCACTCACCTGAGAGCGTACACACAAGCACGCAACACGTTTCTGCGCAGAAATATGGACAGGAAGACATTTGGTGCTGCACTCACTTCCTAGGCACTAAAACCTTCCGTGCCCATGACCATGGAGATTTCCACCCCAACTCCGAGAGTCCTGGAACACACCCTCGCCCCAATACCGTATCATAAAAGGGAGATGGTTACAACCCTCACCCCATGGAAGTGCTCAATAAATAACACACGTCAAGTCCTTATAAGCACGCCGCTCACACAGCAAATCTCATTAAATGTCAGCTCCTGTGACCGATTTTGTCATTGCCGTCCTCATTACCTAATGAGACTGGGCACCAATGGGGCCGGGCATTCAAACCCTGACCTGTAAGCACCTGGCAGCAATAAACCCATGAGAAATGCTGATACTCCCTTCACAACACACGGAAAAAACTGAGAGCGCACAGCCCTCACGTCACGAGACAGTTACAAGTTCAAATACACGGCTACTTTCAATGTGTCCACTGCAGGCTACCATAGAATTTAGGAGTCGGGGGAAAAATAAACAGATACACATAAAAAAATGTAGGAGATGTAAAAACAACAGCAACAATCATCTAAAAGGCCCAGAAATGCGTCACTGAAATGAGAGAGGGAGAGAGGATTATTTGGGAAATAATGAGCTTCCGGGCAAGATGGCAGCTTAGGCACCAGGAACCTCCCACAAGCACATCAAAACTACAACTAAACTACACAACAGCCATCACTCAGAGCTGCCTGAAATCGAGCTGAAGGGGAGTCTTACAATGAAGGACACACAGAAGAAGCCACACTGAGACTGGCAGGAGGGGCGAAGATGGGGAACAGGCTGGTCCCACACCCACGCATGCCAGTCGTAAACAGGTGGGGACACCCCGGCTGCAGAGTTCCCCCTGAGGAGCGAGGGGGTCCAGGCCCCTGGCCCAGGGTTCCAGTGCCAGGAAGAGAAGCCCCCATAACTTCTGGTCGTAAAAGCCAGCAGGGACTGTGGCTGAGATGGAGACTACTCAAGTCCCAGGCCGTTCCTCCCCAAGGGCCCTAGAGACTTACTCAGGCTCACCCGCTCCGAGCTCCAGCACTGGGGCAGCAGCTTGAAAGGCACCAGGGACACATGGGCAGGAAGTGAGTTGCCGGGCTTCCGGGCGAGAGCTGGAGGAGCATCTTTCTCACTGGTGGGAACCGCCCTTCCTCTCCTGAGCCCGCCCCCTCACATACGCAGGTGGGAGCCCTATCTGAATCTCCACCAACCTGGCCCAGGCTGTGAGCTCCGCCCTGGCTATTCCCCGAGACCCCGCCCCACGCAGCTTGTGAGCCCGCCCAAGCCTCTTCCAGTGGCTTCCCATACAAATGGCCTGTCTTGGCTCATGCTTCGGACTTTTCCTAATTTCTCTCAAGCAAGCAGCATCTGGCCTCCGCACACCACATACCTCTTGCTAAGTGTCCCCAGGCCCGGGACCAGCAGCAGCTGGCTTCAGTTAGCAGATTGGCCTCTTCCTGGGAACCTCCAAGCCCAGTACATGGAGCGGTCTTTGCAGATGGCTTTATAGCTCATGCCAGGAGGCCCGGGGCAGAACACAGGTGGTGGATGACCTTGACCTACACCTCTCAGGAGGTCCCCGAGCCAGTGCCTCAGATGGACAGCTTCAGAACACCACAAAGCACCATCCAACCAACCTCCCCAAGCACCACATTCCAGGGGTGGGCTCGGCAGGTGCCTAAGCCCCACGGAAGTGAGGTCTGCCCCATGAAAGCTGCACAGCAGCCCCTCCACTGGTGGTTGCGGCCAGTCTTCACAGTCCATCAGCCTGGGGGTGGACAGGTCAATCACTCCCGTTGACATGCGAACAGCAATCAAGGCTCAGCTACAATGGGAGGATGCACATGGGACACTGGAGCACCCCGAATGGGTTCCTGGGGAGGCTGCACCACTGGACTCTCCAGAGCACCTACTACATAAGGCTGCCCTACCAAGACTGGGAGACATACCAACTCTGTAATACACAGAAAAAAAACACAGGGAGGCTGCCAGAATGAGGAAGCAAAGAAACATGCCCCAGATGAAAGAACAGAACAAAACTCCAGCAGAAAAAAATAAACAAAATGGATGTAATCACCGGGCTGGGGTCACTTTCCTCCCGACACTGCCCACAGCCACACCCTCTCCCGAACTGTCCGGAAAACATAGTGTCTCCAGGATGAAACGCACCGCTGTGCACGGAGCCCCAGGTTGTGTAAGGAGAGACAGCCCACCATGCAGCCCCCAACTTGATCTCCAGCCTGGACTTCGGTCCTGATTTCTACAGTTACCGAGCCACACTGTTTGGCCTCTGCCCCCTGAGGTCTGTGCCCAAAACTAAGCTCCAGTGTTCCCCTTACCCTGCACATGCCCTGGGGCTTCCTTTTTAATTCAGCCTGTTAAATACCGTTACCTTAATACTTTTACTTTCCAACGTTCTAGGTGAATGTTTCCTATCCTCCAGCTGTCCTGTCTTTAGGTATATTTACACAGTTGTTCCGTAGAATGACTCGATACTTTCAGGGTTGGAAATCCCGGCAGGTCTCTCTCTGGTGCCTGTGCTTCTGCCAAGCCCCACTGCTCCAGTGCGCCCGGGCCCATGGTGCCCGCTCACTGCGGGTTCAAAGTTGCACGGGAAGGCGGAGCAGCTGGGTACCACGGAGCATGGCTGATCTTGCCTCTTCAGCACTTTCTGCTCTTTAACCTTTAGGAAGTGAGTGAGCCTCGTGCCTCTGTCTGTCTCCCTTTATCACAGCGTCTGCAGTTAGACGAACAGTATATTCCTCAACCACTTCGTGGCGTGAACGGGTTTCTTAACGTTGGGTCCTATTGTGGCTTCACTGCACCATGCTTTAAGAATTATCTATAAAACCTTTCTTTGCAATAGAATTCTGCTGAAAACACACCAGTGGAAGCAACAAAGTCTGTTCAGCTCGATGTTTCTCCTCTGCTCATCTGCATAGCCCGAGTCAGAACGCAGGGCAGGGTGAAAGTGGGTTCGCAGCTGCTCCTGTGGGAAACGACGCAATGATCAGTAACAACACGAGGGGAAACTGGGTTGCAGGCACGCACATTGGAAACCGCTCTGCCTTGCCCTGTGCACACTCCTGCATGATGAGAGGTGAGGGAGGCTTGGACTGGGTGGTGGGGAAATCAGCAAACCTGGTGGCAAACCCAAATGGGACACTCACGTGCTCTACGCACATATTCTGTGACCCTAAAACTCTACTCCTTTGTCACGTCATTCAAGTGTGTTTCAGGAAACACATCCGAGGACATTCACGGCAGTGTTGTTCTCTGACGGGTGGCGGCAATGAAGCCCATTCACACGACGGTCAACGCGGACGCACAACTATGGGCCCGTGCCACTCTCATCACACACACCAGGCCAGAGCAACAATGGCACACGCACGCGCTATGGCTCTGTTTATGCAGCGATTAAAGCCTTGGGAACCAACACCATACTATTGGGCCAACCAGCACCTGTGGAGCAGCGATGGAGAAAGGCAAGGCAACAGCAACCATGGGAGCATGGTGGCTCCCCGGAGTAGGGGCGGGTGTGAGTGCCTGGGTCCTGGCTCCTGAGTGCACATGCTCTGTGTCTTCACTGAGGCGGAGATAGGGGAGGGAACTGCATGGGAGAGCACGTTATAGTCACTCCCTAATCACACAGCTGTGTGTTTGCCCTGTACACACACTCCAAGATGAGATAGGGACTTTCAGAAGTGGGCACGCTGTTTCTCGGCCAGTCCCTGATCCTCTGGCAACGGCTGCAACGTGTGATGGGAGGAGAAGCCATGTGCAGAGCGTCCCAGTGCCTGTCACCGCACCCTGGGCCACAGGCCACCTGCTCCGCCATCTCCCACACATGAACCTATGGGACTCTGTCCAGTACCGGGGTGGGTCCACCGCATTGTCCCTACCCCAGCCTGGTCGCCGTTGGGACCAACACAAAGCAGTTGCACAGCACATGGCCGGGCCTGCCTGCCGGCCTGTTCACAGGCCTGGACATGGTGAACCTACGGCCTTGGCAGTGCTCCCTGCAAACCCCCCCAAGCCGGGGTGGTTAGGGGGTCGCAACACACAAGGGGAGAGGGAGGCCCTCTAAAGTAGTTCATTAAAACACGCATTGGTTCTGTGTGAGAACTAAAGAAACAGATACGTAGAATCAAGGTGGACAATTTTCCACGGACTGAGGCTACAACATTCGGTTTTATCTTTCATTTGAGCCGAAGAAAGAGAAGAACAGTGAAGAACAGGTCAAGCCCCGTCTTGCTGACCTGCGGGGGGCGTTTTCATGGTTGCCTCTACACGGGATGCACAGCTGAACGTAGACAATGCCCGGGAGCGGAGGTGCCCAACGTCCGGCGATGGAGGGGAAGAGGCGGGAATATTAGCAACTGTGTTTTTAGAAGAATGACTCAATAAAATAGAACCAAACGTGCATATCTGCGATCTTTAAGGCTCACAGTTCAAATGTTAAGAAGGGAGAAAATACACGCGTGAGAATACAAATGACATATTAAATATTCTATATCAAGTGTATTTAATTCCTAAATAATGCTGTGACCAAATTTGGAAATAAGCATTATAATTGCCTCAGTAACTCAAGATTTAAAATGAGCAATCTCTGGAGAGAGTGTGCTAGTTTATGTAAAATACTGAATCATTTTTTACTTTTTTGGCTTTATTAAATAAAATGATAACTGGGCATCTTGAGGAAATTTTCCTAAGGAAAGTTATGAAATTTAAGACAAGTTGCTGCTGCTGACACTATGCTGACACTTTCTTCCCCAGTTTCCTGTGTCCATTGATCACATTTGTGCCCCTCCCCACCTTCTCCGAACTTCAAAATGCCGGTCTGTGCTGTATTTGTGCATTGCTATAAAAATAGAGAATTTTTTCTGATTTGAACGAACGTAAACATGTTCAACGCAGCATGAGCCTCGGGGTAGCCTCAGCCCCCGCCCTCGAGGCAGAGGGGAGTGCTGCGGGGTGGGGGAGCACGCCTGAGAACGAATTCCCCTTCGGGAAGTCTAAATCTCCCGGAGGGGACAGCGTCCCTGTCCGAGGCAGTGACCCTTCCTGATTCATGAGCTTCTCCTTCTGGGTTTGTCCGTGGGGGACAACATTACCAACGCTCATTTGTCTTTCCCTGCCAGCACCCTCAAGTCATGACCTTGAGGGACTTCGTTCTGCAGAAGTATTTTTTTATAGGCGACAAGCCTTTCCCTGTGGGATATTTAAATAATGAAACCCACTTTTAATTAGGATCTGGGTGGAGTGATAAGAAGAAAGTGGGCACGGAGGGGACTGACTTCATGTTTCTCAGGTGCCCTGTCCACCACAGCTCGTAGCGCTGGCTGGTGCAGGATGTTTTTCTTCAAGGACATCCAGCTCTCCCCTTGCAGGGCCAAGCAGTCCCTTTACTAGCCATGTGAGGGTTGCATGTGATTGTCCCCAATACTATTTACCCAAACCTGTCCTTTTCAGCTCTCAAAACCATTGTTGCTCTCAATAGCCGATTGAGATAAGAAAACAGAATGGTCAGGTATTTTTTATCATTCTAGTATTTGAAGGGGTGTCTACCACCTGTGTCGTTCAACATTTAGAGTATTTTTGGTGGGAGAAATAAAGTGAGATCTTACAATCCGCCTTCTCCATTTATGGAGCAGGAACCGGCTCAGAAGCAGCGCCCGGCTGTCGGGGCAGAAGTTGCTGGCTCTCCTTGGCTTCCACCTCCCCATGTCATCTTGTGAGCCGTCACCTAAGGCCAGGTGACAATTCTGTTCCAAAATAAGTATAAAGCAAAGGCAAACTAACTGGGAAATAATTTAGACCGAGGTAATTCAAAAAAATCATAAACATTAGTCATATTATGAATACAACAGTGTCATGGTCAAAATTACTCAGGTAATTGTTTTTCCTTTGTGAGATTTCTTCGCCCCAACAAGGTTCCTTACCCCCTCTTACGCTCTCCATGCATCCCATGTCCCAAGCCCGGGAATCAAAGGAGCCTCCCGTAGGCACCTGCCCAGACCCCATGCCCTTCCCCATACCCCAAGCTTCGTGGACTTGCCCTGCGCTGCTGCTGGCGACACCAGGGCGGATGCCAGTCCTCTGTCCGCAAACGCAAGTCCCTCGGGAGGGAACGCATCACCCCTTCCCAAAGCTCTGGTGAGGGACATCATCCAAGTAGTGTGGGCTGAGTGACTCAGGGTAGGAACGCTTGCTTCGTGGCCACTTTCCTATTTGTTGTTGTTTTTTCTAAAATGTTCTCACTGTGAGTGAATGAATCCACCTATCTAGATTTTACAGCAATAAATGAATTTTCCCTGGCCCCTCCCCCAAACAGAACCATGATTTTGACCTCCAAAGAGGATAATTATAAGGCAGGCACTTAGTAATTACACCTTAGCATGCTATGGAATTTCAAATAGAGATATATTTAGGTTCACTACCCGCTTCATTATGCTATCATGCTGTCAAATTACTTCCAGTATGTCTCAAAGCCTAATAAAATGTATTAATTAATATTCTGATGGTTTAAAAGAATGAATATAGTCCTCGAAATTGTAATGAACTACCAGAGAATAACAAAGGTCTGAAGCAGAAATATATAGACTATATTAACAATACCAGCCAGTAAATATCATATCCACTCACGGTTTCATGACATAACGGAAAAATAAAGAATTCAGAAAAGTACAAAATAATCGTAATACCAGAAGACAAGAAATTAAAATTGAACTAACAAGCAAAATAAGACAGACTCACAGAGAGGCGGCAGGCTGACGGCTCTGGGTGGGGGAGGGGCAGTTAGGAGGCGGAGGGGTCCAGCAAGAAGGAAAAAGGACTCACAGACCGGACATCAGTGCGGTGATTGCTGGGCAAGGGAGGTACAAGGGGGTTAAGTAGTCATGAAAAAATGCAATTAAAAAAAAAAAAAGCTGGGATGAAGAGAACCGTGAACAATAACAATAGGAAGAAGAAACATGCCTGGAGATTTCATTTTTCCAACACGTACGTAACCAAAGAATATAACGTCAAGAGGCATTACTGAGTTAGGCAAACGTTACCAGTAAGAGCACGAGAGGGAGGATGTTCACTGCTTACTCATTCCCATACCCTTCAAAACGTCAAACGAACTTTGTTATTTTATGATGACACGAAAATAAAATAAATAACTAGACAGATCACTCAGCCCTCACAGTTCTTAAGCACCAAAGCGTTTGCTGAAAGAGGTTCTGAATCCCCCTTCTGGGAGACTGAGAAACAGGACAGAGACAGATGAGTTGGGAAGAGGTCACGCAAAACCGGCTCAAGAGCCGACCTCCACGTCTGCCTTCCACGCCGTAATGCCTCTGGCTGGCCCCGAGCGCTCTTTGAAACGGAAACGTAATCTCGTGTTCGATAGAAATGGATTTTTGCCTGGGGAACTGGCACAAGTCTGTAAGTCGTACCTCACTACATTATCAAATAAATCTTGTTTCTCTTGTTTTCTGAGACTTCCCTAAATAACAGATCCTCTTCTCCCTTCCAGAAAATGTAACTTTTGAGAAAATTCAGAAAAAAAGTCATGATAAAACCACAACGATCGATTATTTAATGCAATTCCCTACAAGGTCCCGGTGTGACCAGAGAAGAGGCGAATGGTCCTAGCCACACATTAACCAGAACCTATAAGCCACCGCGCAGGAGATACGAAGTCTCGGACCAAAGACTCAAAGATCCCCCACACCCCCAAACTACTGCCCAACGTCAACAGCTACAAGAACAGAAAATAAAGCTCAAGGCTGAACATCTTGAAGTCACTGATATTTGACTGTAGAGACTTAAGTAAAAGTTGATTTCATGTGATTCAATATAAAGCATGGTTATTTTCAAAAAAATCACAAAAATGAATTGTCATTATACAATATTACATTTCACAAAATAAATAGCAGTAAGATTAATACTATTCAGACGTGGAATGGGAAATTTCTGTTTGATTTCTTTTAGCTTTTTTGATTTGGAAATTTTGTTTTGTCTTTTCTGTAAGTGTGTGAAGCAAAACTTGCTTTTTGATAAATCCTTTAAAAAGTAGCAATAAAGAAAGAGTATGGAAATAACTTTATGATGTATAGAGCCAGATATTGAAAATTATATCAAAACAGTTTTAAAATACAGGCAAAACATAATTTTCATTGATAGGCAATTTACATATCAGATGACATAATTTTCGTTTGAAAATCCAGATGAGCCTGGGGAAGGGTCGCTTCCCCAGGTGTTTTCAGGTCTCTGATACAACCACTGCAGACACATGTTGATCAGAACACGCTAATACATGCATATATTAGTCGCATTGGTGTGAGTCACTCGGGGGGTTCTGTTGCGTTTCTTTACTTCATATGTATGTGTTGATGTTTCCAGCTTTGGTTGATGGGATCCCCAAACCAGAGTACCATAGGTGTTCCTCTCAAGACAGACAGAAACAACCCTAAAGTTATGAGGTAACTCAAATTTTAAGAAATGTTTTAGGCCCTGGATGGTGTGGCTCAGTGGGTTGAGTGCCAGTCTACAAACCAAGGGGTTGCCGGTTCGATTCCCAGTCAGGGCACATGCCTGGGTTGCAGGCCAGTCCCCAGTTGGGGGCACACGAGAGACAACCACACATTGATGTTTCTCTCCCTGTCCTTCTTCCTCCCTTACCCTCTGTCTAGAAATAAATAAACAAAATCATTTTTAAAAAAGAGAAATGTTTTAGAAAATGTCTTAAATTTTTTTAATGTACAGAAAATATTCTAAATGAAAATGCTGGGAAAGTGATATGAAGACATTATTAGTTCAGTGAATAGTTAATGTACTTTGAATACAAGAATGCAACCCCCCCACCCACATGGAAACAATATTTTACCTTCAGTTCATAAGGAAGAACACACCACCCTTCACTTTGTAAATATTTAAGAGCCCTCAGCCAGAGTAAGAGGTTCAAGGTTATTGGGCAGCGGTGTGCATCCACCTGTCCAGGGAAGCTTGCTTTATTTAGAGATCCTCACGCATCACAGTGGAGTCTGACTTCAGTTACACTTGATCAGGTTCCTGTATCAATTGTTCTTTGTGACGAAAGAGACTCTCTTGGAACATTTTGGCAAGATTTGTGCACCAGTTCAGCCCCGCCAGCAATTCCCAAACTAAGTCGTGAAGCTGCACGTCGACGTTTAAATGCGTGAGCGTGCAGGGCAGACGGAACAGGAAATAAAAGTGGAGAAAGGGGTCCTGAATGCAGCCTCCATTTCTGTGCCCCACTTGCTCAGGACAAAGTGTGGCACTTCCCCCACTGCCCCTTTTGATTTCCAGCCTTTTTGATGCTTTCTCTTTCTTTCACAGGCGCAAAAACAAGACCTCTCCTGCCTCTTCTGAGTCACTCGTTCTGATTCCATGCCTTCTTTTATGCTGTATTTATTCCTGGCACCTGGATACATCCAAATCCGTTCCCCTATAGACATGCTTGAAGTGGGGTCTTTCACCAGGTACAACAGGACAGGAGAGGCTGCCCAATCCTCACTACTAAGCCAGAAATGAGCAAACCACCTTATTGAACATGCCTCAACCACACATGGGGGGGGTCGATGGGGGTTGGGGGGGGAGGAGGACCACTATTCATACAGAAAAGCCACGTCACAGCGAAAGGCATTTTTTTCTGAAATGTGTGATGGATTTTTCTTTGGTATGCTCCTTCTGTGTTTCATTTTCTGCATGAACTATTTAGTGAGGAGGAGTTACAGCCACCCTCAGCGAACTCAGAAGCTCCCACCAGGCTGGTTTCACAGCCCAAGGGTGATGTCACTGACATCGAGCTCAGCGTCTCTGACCTCCGTGTGCCACGGGGAAGCTAGTGAATGGGAAACAAAGGTCATCACAAGGGTTATAAATTAATTTCCTCTTCACTCAAAGAACAGCAGGGGAAAAAAATGTTTTTCTATGATTAAAAATGACATCATGCTGTCTTCTACAAAATAACGTTCCCCAAAGTCATTCTATTTACATTTTTTAATTTAGTCCTTCCCTTTAAAAACTATAACTGATTATTTTAAAGAGTTTTTTATCTTTTCAAAAAAGTAAAGTTAATATTGTTGGTCACATCATCTTGCACTTAGAGTTGGAGAGATGAATGGGCTATGTGACTTTCTGTGATAACATTCTCTCCATTTTGGGGTAGATTGCGTTATTGTAATTAACACTTTCACTCAAAGAGAAAAGTTGGTATTAAAGGGGCCAGCAAGTATCTAGCAAATGATTACCTCCATCAGACCACACCTGGGCTTCTACCTCTGCTGGCTGCCCACAGGGCCCCCTCTCTCTCTCTCTCAGGGCGCTGTGGGAAGACAGGATTTAGGCCCACACGGAGCGGGGCGGTCGTCCTGCCGACCCTCAGGCCGTATCGGCTTCCAGAGTGAGTCCGCAGCCTGCTCCCACGTGGCCTGGGGACGTGCCGCCTGCTTGCCCGGTGTTACTACGACGGGCGTTTTTCCCAGACCTGTCCCCTCTGTCAGTCCGACTCAAAGCAGGCACAGGCTTCAACCCTCCAGTGCTGAACTCGTTCCTTCGTGGGGGCCAGAAAAGCAGCCCCACGTCTTCTGCCTGGCTCAGGCCATCATTTCGCTGTAAAATGCCATCAAGCCTTTGGTCTCGCAAGAAAGAAAGGGCCCCTCACGTTCATGATTTCGGAGAGCCCAGACATGGACCTGAAACGGCTGTGTCAGCCGAGTCAAAATGTGACCTAATTCTCATCTGTAGGAACAACCTCCGGTTGTGCTCCCCGACTGCAAACCAAAGCCAAGTTCACTCTGTGTGTCCTAGGAGCAGACCCACCCCAGGCTGTGTCACATGGTGTCCGTCGGATCCTGTGCAGGGCACTGATGACAAGAACGCTCTTGGGAGACAGACGGTGACAGCAGAAGACACTGAGTCGTCCCAGGCCCGCCTTGCTCAGGGCGAGGAGAGAGCGTGCGTCACTGTGGCGCTGAGTCACCGACTCGGTGCCTTCGCTGCTGTCGGCCACATGAGGAAACCGAGCACAGGGCCCGCCGACCCCGCTGGGACCCCCTCTCCGCTCCATCTCCTCCGTTAGCGACCTCTCCGTGCGGGAAGCCGGGGAGCTCTAAGGAGAAGTTACTGGTGCTCTGGAGGCCATAACTTAGTGAGAAATGGCTGTTTTACATCTGCAAACGTAACAACCTGCCCAGTCCTCGGGCTGCAGGTTCTACGTGAGGAGGGTGATTTCCCGCAGCGACAGTCCCGGGTGGCCGAAGGCTCACTGCTGTGTGGCACGAACGTGCGAAATGAAGCCGGAAGGGAGGAAGAGGGGCTTTGCCGTGGAAAGTTGTGGGAAGGACCCCCGTTTTCCTGGCTTCTGTTTCCGATCTGTTGTCTCCTGAGGAGGCGGTGAGATGGACAGAGAAGTGAAACTGAAGGACACACCTGCGTTTAGCTACTTACGCGGTTTTTAATTGCTAATTGTTAAATTAACAGAGACATTTCTGTGGCGATACCTCCAGAATTCACTGAGTGACAAGGCATCTTTCCAGACCACGACTTGAAGCTGTCGATGTGCGACTGGTCTCAAGTACAAGTCTGGGTTTGGACCCTGCCTGCCTCCCTGCTGGTACGTGCACGTGCTGTCCCCTTGTGAGACAGAATCCCTGAGTCCATCACAGAACGTGTGCCCGATGAGCTAAGAGTAGGACCACTTGGGAGCCATGCCCAATGCTGAAGCTCTGTGTTTTAGTAATGAAAGCCACGTCCTCGGCACGCCTGCCGGTGATCAGCCCACGGTCAGATGAGAGGGAAGCAAACCCAGTGTGAGGGCTCGTGTCTGTGCCCTGGGTGTGTTTGTGCAACACGCACAGCCTGCTTGGAACGCCCACCTGTGACACGGTAAAGACCACTAGCGTAGGTGTCTCTGAGCGGCCTTGCGATTTTGCAGAGCGTATGACTTTGACGATCATAAGGGGAAAATAAACTGCATTTGACGTGTGAGGTTTATGTTGTGGTGAAATAGGAACACGGTTCTGGCATTCACTCAGGACCCCAGGGCCACTCCATCACGTCCCCCGGCCGTCTGACATCTTACAGGAGAGACAGAGTGGAGATGAAAGAAATTACTCCGAGGAAAACTCCGAGGTGAGTATCGAATGCTGCCAGCGCCGAAGGAAGGTGGCGTGGCATTTCCCTGTGGCTGCCCCGCGGGCCCTGCCTTTCCAGGAACTCAGCATCTGACTGAGTGATCTGGCTGCGGCTTCGCCCCCGCAGTGATATTTTACCCAAAAGCAGCGCATTGTGAGAAAACTAATTAACTTTGACTTTACTGCTTCTATCCCCAGAAGACTCAGCTCTCTTGTTGTTTGGGGAGAATAATTAAAGAAAAATAAAATTTCCCCACGGAGGAGAACTTTGGGCTCTATTACTATGGAACAGAGAGATGAACTAAGCGGTTACCTTGGAAAGAAATGAGCTGCAAACTCCTTCCATCTGTCAGTGGAGGGAAGAAGGCGGGTGACCTCGTCCTTGGTGCCACGGACGGTTCACTGTCTGTCCTGCTTCTGCAGCGTGGAGGGAGGACAGCCCGGCTGTCCACAGCCCTGGCCCCAGGCCTGGCCGTGCCCACCTTCGCCCAAGGGTGGGTGAGTCAGGCGTGGGGCCCAGAGTCGCACGTGGGAGGGAGCCGCGCCCTTAAACAGGCAGCACAGTGACAGGGCTAAAGACGAGGGCCTGAGAATGGAGACCTCCAGGGCAAGACCCAGCACCCACCGCCCCACCCAGAGCCCGAACCGCCCTTCCCAGAGGATCTGTCTCGAGGGGCCACAGACGGTTCCTTCAGCGTTTGTTCTGGAACTGGCTAGCGACCGCGTGTGACGGGAAGAGACCAGGGCTCACTGCACAGTCCGTCGGCGTCACTTGAGCGAGATAAGCAGAGGGTGAACCAACCGTCTTGCTAATTGGACAGAGCGCTCAGATGCTGGGCAGGAGATAAACAATTTCTCTAAATTAGAAGCAGTTTCGCAGAATTAAAGTCAACTTTGGAAAAGCCTTTGGGGGGCTCTAACCTCCTTTCGCCAGGCCCCACGGAGTGTGGGACTTGCCGGGGCTGTGCGTTTACAACAGCCACAAAGGTCCCGAGCCTGGGGCCTTCGACTTGCTCTTCGGGCTGTGCGTGAGATTCACACAAAACAAGCCCTTGCCCACACTCAGCGTCGGAAAAACATGTTTTTCATTGTTCAGCCGTCTCGTCTGAGACTGGCAGTCCTCACGGTGACCAGCTCGTGCTGACGGCGAGAGCAGGTGAGCGGTTTTTGCGAGCCCGGACTTGCTGCAGCTCAGGAAGTGAGACGCGGGGGGTGTGCGTGGCAGCACGCAGTTTCCACTTCTGGTCGAACCCTGCCTGACATCGCGTGTCCCGCAGGGCCCCCGCTCCCTGAGCTGGGCTGCGGCGAAGGCTGGCACTGAGGTCCTGCTGGACCACGACGGCTCCTCCTCTGCGGCTTCCACATTACACAGGTTTGTGACCTTCAAAGAACAGAACAGAAATATCATATGTCTTTGACATGTCACACTCAGGAGGCCATGCTTCCAGTTTTCTGTTCTCAGTTTCAGCAGCACTTTATCATGTACGATACGCTTCTCATGGGGCCTCTTTCTTTTGCTGTTGCTCACGGAACCTGGGAGCCAATTAATCATAGAAGACAAATCAGAAATCAATGGTGGCGACTGATAACGCCAGCCCGGCCACGGGCACGTTAGCTCCCCCAGACAGAACCGAAGAGAAGCTCTGAGGGGGGGGGCGGCTCTCTGCCTCCTCCAGGGATGCAGGAGGGCCTGGTGCATCCCAGATCTATCCTTCCTTCGAGGATTTCGACCGGAGTTCCGGGCTATCAGGAAATGGCTCAGAGGGACTTTTCTGTGGACTCCGGAGTGGCCTTCCTCGCACCATCTGCCAGGAACACCTGCACTGAGCAGGCACAATGACAGGTACCGCAGCACCGCTGACAGCGCCAGGCACTGGCTGAGTGGTCCCGGTGTTGTCCCCCCACTCCCACATGGGACACAGCACCGTCCTTGCACTGTGGCCTCAGGACAGAGTCGTTGAAACAGTGTTCATGGCGGGGATGGGGGGTGCATAGAGTCAATTTAGCTTCTAAGTGCAAAGCTGACTTTGGAGGTACATGGAGGAACAACAGTTTCAGACAGTTTTTGAGTTCTTGCGAGGGGTCTAGCATCCTCAGGACTGCAGCCTTCGCGCTCCCAACAGGGGCCGGTCTCAGCACGAGCCCAAGGGCGCCTGAACAGTGGGAGCTGACAGGCCGGGTCAGCGGGAAAGGCAGCTCCAGGTGCTCTAGAGATGGGGTTGTCGTCGTGAGAGGCAGCCTGAGGGCTGCTGGTGGCATCAACATTCTCCCCGTGCAAAGTGGCTGTTTCGTGTTTACCCACCTCCGTTCAGAGTGCGTGACGTGACTGCCATCTCTCCCGGCATACTCTGAAAAACAAAGACCCTGCGGCTCACCCTCACCCTGCTCACCGAGCAGCACCCGGGGCCACGCCGAACCCTGGGGACTGCGCCGGAGGGAGCCCTCAATGTCAATGCTCAGTCTCACTCCATTTATGGAAAGGGCTGGCGTGGCTTAGCGTCACCTCTGCGTGTGTGGTGCTAAGAGGAGCTGCTGAGCGTTGCGCTGCTTCAGATTTTCATAAACACAGGTTTTCCTCGTGGCAGAAAAATGTACGCATGTGCCTACACCTGTGCTGTCCGCACTGTGCCGTCTGGCTCTTCCCCTCCACCCCAGTTCCACACACCTCCGCCCCTTGCACTTCACGACCACGTCTGGGTCCCCGTGCACCAGGCTGCACCGGCCGCTGTCCGGTGACTCCCGTGGTGACAGTTTGGCTGGCAGCAAACCTGCACTCCTTCTGGTCTGTCTTGTGACGGGTGTGCAGGCACAGTTCTCTTGGCCTTTGCTTGCAGGGAGGGCACCACCACTGTGCCCTCCCCGAGAGGGTCACCTGACTGAGAAGATTCACGCTTCCCCGTGTTGTCCCTGACATTAACAGGGAGCGGGCTGCTCTCCGCTGGTTTTTGGTTTTCGCCCCCCAGCTCTCTGACCCCACAGGAGCGTGTGCTGGGCAGGATGGGCCTCAGCATTCTCTGTGAAGTTCACTCCATGCACCCTGAAGACAGCACGATACTTATAACGTAGTTTCCCAGCCTGGCCCATTTGTCAGCCCATCTGAAAGTAAACTCAACTGATAATTACTGTCTTCCCTCACCCAGTCTTCCCCAGATTGAATCTGCTGGTCCCCGGTGGCAGGCTTGGGACTTTTCTCTCTGCCAAATTGAGATTTTTAAAATGTGTTGATTAGCCACCACTCCGTGTCTGAGGCTGGGCGACACCTCACATTCATGGATGCTTAATCAGTCCTCGGCAGCCTCAGAATAATCTTCACGATCATTCCAGATGTGTTTAGATAAATAATTTCATTCAGTTCAGCGTAAGGTTGACCAAGGAGCAAAGGTCGCGTGCGAAGCAGGAGCAGAGCTCAGGGCTGGGCATCGGAAAGTTCCCGAGGGGCTGAGACACGAGAGCCGGGCAGGAGGGAGGGTTCAGACCTAGACGTCTGGAAACGGGGGTCAGGGCATCTCCGGAGCGGGGATCTAGCTGCCCAGATGCTGGGCAGCAGAGGGGAGAGGGGCAGCATGAGGAAGGGCAAAACCGCATGGGTCAGCAGAAGTGATCTGGGGCCGGCTGGGCGCAGGGCGTTCTTGTGCCAGGAGAGGGTCTGGGTTGCAGGGACCTGAGGGTACCCCAGAAGGCTTTTGAGGAGGCAAGGGCAAACACCGGCGCTCCGTTTTAGGAGAACTACCTCATCACCTCCCCGTAGGATGGGCTGAAGAGAAGGATGACTTGGAGGCAAGGAGCCCAGCTACCCGGCTCTCCCAGGCGCCCCGCACATGGGCCGGGAGAACGAGCCGGAGCATGGTAATGGGAGCGGGGAGGGAGGGAAACAGGTGCGAGTGTGAAATCACAGAGCTGCCTGGGTGTCACTGGGCAGCGAACCAGGGCCTGGGAGAGGAGGCACAAGAAGTGTACCTGTCACCTTGTGGTACAAAAATCCTCAGTGACGTGCCTCTGTAAACACTCATTTCCGCCCACGTGTTTACAGGTGGTATTATTTTTAAGCACTCGGTATTGATTAGTAGTCCAGGTAACGCTCTGGCCCTGTCCCACACTCCCGTGTGGTCACATTCTGGTGGCACTTTCTGAGACGCAGCACGTCGAATCACTGTTGGAAGCTCCCAGCCTCAGCCCACCGGCTCCTACCAGCCTCAGTCCAGCATCCAGAGCCCCGCTCCCCACGACCGGCTCTCTGGACCACACCAGACTTCTGAAGGTTCACCCCTCAGGTCAGGGTTTTACAAACAGCCTCCACTTTTCCGGCTAAACCTGGGCTTGAGGCTCCCAGAAAGCACAGGACTGCTTAGAGAAACGATGTGTCTTCTAAGAATAACGCTTTTCCTGCCTACCCTGTTCTGGTTTCACTGTCCGAAGACTTGAAAGTGATCTCACTAAGAGCCACGTGTTCACTTGGGCTGCCGTTTGGGGCTGGACAAGAGTTAAACCAGTAGTTCGAGCTAAATATATAAAATTGCACACATCGCCTCTCTGCCCTGAGCCAGTTTTAAAGTGACAGATGACCTCTTCACGGTAGCAGTTAAAAGCCTTCTGATGTCTTGCATGACTACCTACTATCTGCACCAGCACACTGTTCAGTTTTCACATCGAAAACGACCACGGACTGCAAGCCGAACCAACCACCTTTCCCCTTCCCTCCATAACTCATCCGGGCGCGGAGCACACACAGAAAGATGACATTCAGAGACGCTGAGTCTGCGGTTTCTTCCAGCTCTGTGAACGTCAGTCCCCGCAGCTAGAAATGCCAACCCCTGTGATGATCCTGTTCAGGGCAGAGGGGAAGGATTTTCTGACGAGTCCATTCCACTCCGACCCTGATAACACAGAAGCATTTGTCTTTCCACGTGAATGTCAACAGACCCTTTCTGCACGTCCTAAAAGTAATCAGTGCCCGTGCTAGGAAAGGCGTTGTTTGCACACATAACACCTTTACACGGGCAGTGATACCTGATGATTTCTGCTGTGATTAGGAAGAGCCAGCCTCTTAATTCAACTTAATTTGCTGCCATCCAGCAAGTGTTTATGGAGCACCTGCCCTACAATGGCAATTGTGGGGACTGGAAAGATCATTGGATTGACTGACTTGCTCCCTTGTGTCCCAATCTTGGGGAGGGGACAATGCTCACAGACACAAAACAGTCACGGACCTAAAAGATGAATTCAGATGGGGGCAAAAACTGTGTGACCCATGCAGACAGAGCCCTGGATGTCCCCAGTTCCTTGGCATTCCCTTCCCTTTAATATTTGAATACACTACTGTCGCTTTTTTACCTCATCTACCAAAACCCCAGGAACCGCTCCGATAGCTGACACTCACCGGGGAGGCATTTCTCCCACTTTCCTCCTGCTCTGGTCCCCTGCTTCTCCTCCTTCTGATGCGCACCGGGCATCTCAGCTCCCCCACAGCCCACGTGAGCTTGGCGCAGACCCCGGCCTGCTCCCAGAGCACTGCTGATGCGGGACAGGGGTTGCTGAAGGCTGGGACAGAGGAGGGCAATTACAACAGAGGACAGGCATTCACTTAACGCTATATGTTTGTGCTCGTTAGCCACCGCCAGGCACGGTGACTGCCCGTTGTCCCTGGGTCCCAGGAGCCCCACTTGGATGCATTCCCTCTGACCCCTACCATCTCGTCCTCTCCAGTATTCCCGAGCTTTCTGTGCTCTCTCACGCACGACCTCAGATGGTCTCTGTTCTGCCTCATAATTGTGAAGAGCTATTCGGCCTCTGTCCGCCATCTATGCTGCGGGGACCCTCGTCATTCTATCAAAGAGCCCACCACCTCCCTAGAAAGAAAGCTCCTCCCCTTGTATGAAAATGCCACTTGTCTAGCAGGTGAGCGTGCTTGCAGTGGGTTCCTGCTTTGAAGGGAGGTTTTCATCATCGTTGGCGCGAGCAGGGGAGGGACGGCTCTCTGCCGCTGGACTTCATGAGAAAGGGGCTGGCCAGACCAGGGTCGTGGGTATTCGAGCAAACTGAGAGTAGGAAGGGGTCCCCAGGTAGGAGGAAGGGGTCCCCAGGTAGCAGGACAGAGCTGCTAGGGCTTGGCTTGGAATTATGTCTGGCTTGAGTGGTGGGGGGGGGGTGCGGAAGTGCTCACCCCGAGTTGAGACATGAGGTAGGCAGGCACGGGCTCAGAAGAAGAGCCTGCTGACACACCACAGCGTGAGTAGTGAGCACGAGAAGAACGTGAACACGGAATGAAGAAAACAAGAAGTGGAGCCATGACAGGACTCTTTAAGAGAAGTGTGATTTAGTAGAGAGCTGTTTGGACAAGATTCACCTGCTGATGCCTCAGCAATGTGTGGCTGGAGTGAAAGAGGGGTGGGGGGCAGAGCAGTCGTTGTTCGGGGACACTGAGGAAATGAGCCAGCCTGGGGGTCCCAGGTGGGAGCATAGTGGCGTGCGCTGAGAGAACCTGGGAAGGACCCCAGCAGTGAGGCTCCAGGCTGCGGGCCAGCAGCACTGCCCGAGGCACTGAGCGAGGGGCTGAGGCAGGGAGGCCAACAGGGCGACAGACCTCCCTCCCTGCTGCAGGCTGGGGCCAAAGCCACACGTCAGGGGTATTTCCTACTCCGGCGGCCTCTCAACACTCCCCTCTGTGTCTCTCGAGACCTCTGTGCCCCTGTTTGCTGATATAACAATAAATAATTTTTAAATACTTATATATTTTAATCTTTAACAAACTATATTTATTGCTTTCACACCAAAGGTAATGAGTGGCAGTTGAGGAAAATGTGTAAAAAGAACATAAAATAGAAGCCTCAGCCATCCCCGTCTGGAGGCAAACCTTCCGCCCTGAAACGCACACGCTTCAACCGTGAACACAGGGCACGTTCAAGTCCATCCGCCCTCTGCCTAGCTCAGACCACTTCCCAAACTGTGGTGACCACAGGGCCTCAACAAAAGACAAGTTCATCCAGCTCTGCTTCGTTCTGCCCCATTTAAAAGAAAGGTGTCTGTGCTGCCAGAGCAGCAAGGCTGAAGCAAGGAGCTGACACGTTCCAGGTCCGGGTCCCATTCTTCTTGACCCCTGACACTAACCATCTCCGAAATGTCCTGTGCCACATCATTCACGTTCTCTGAGGACAGGCCGGGGAGAGGGCTGGAAGCCAGGAAAGATCAGTGGCCCCCTGAGTTTACACCGACCCCAAGACCTCCAAGCACTCCGTTTTCAGGTAGGAGTACGGTGAAGACAGGTTTTATGGCCGCCGGGGATGGAAAACGCAATAAAGCACATTACCTGAAACCGAAGACAATGGACTGTCCTGAGATGCTATCTATCCTGTTTAGTGGCCCAGGCCGAAACACTCAGCAGGCCCCACGGAGAGCCGTTCTTTAGGGCAGAGGGCTCTTTTCTGCCCATGAATGATGGCGTGTTTCCGAAGAAGAACAGCTCGCCGTTATCTCCCCAGGACTCCAAACGCTGCCAGAGTCCATTTTAAACTCCGCTGTAGATTGTGATGTTCTCAACAGTGTAACCAACACTTCTCCAGGCTCAGGTCCGACGATAAAATACATTTACTTCGGAAAGTATTCAAGGCCTTCGCTGTTTGCTGGGAAATAAGTACCCAGGGAGAGGGGATGAGCTGACTCGGTGAGTAACTTGGGGATTTAGAGATAAGACCTGCTGCACCTTCGTCAATGGTGTGTCGGCGGCCCGGGAAGCTGATGCCATATCTTTCTCTTTGTGCTGGGTGCTAATGTGCTTTCAGCCCCTGTTCTTACTTAGCTGAGCCGTCACTTATGCAGAAAACCAGAGAAAATCAAACCAATATCGGTTTTCCACCTGCCGAGTGGGGGAAAGACTGCACCCGTGGTAGCAGAGTTGCTGCCCCCGTACAGCGATGTCGAGACGCCCCGCGACCCATGGGATGGCTTTGTGCTCGCTTGGGAGTGCAGGTGCCTGGGGACCCAGGTGCAGGACAAGTAGCCAACACCTTCGACTTTTCAGTGTCTAAAAATGCTTAGGAGAAACTTGAACTGAGAAATTCAATGGATGAATTGCCCCCGGGACAGTTTCCCTTCGCAGGAAAGGATGGTGAGTGAAAGCCACACACACACACACACACACACACACACACACACACACACACGTGCGCTCTGCGCACACCCAGTGAGGCTGTCAGGTTCCAGACAGGGTGGGGCTCCCCCCCAGCTGCTGTTGCAGGAGGCTCCCGCCCCAGCCCTGAGCCAGGAGGAGCCCTGCTCCCACCAGGAAAGGCTGCCCCCCGCCCCAGCCACAGCCCTGGCGCCTGTTCTACCTAGCAAGGAAAGACAACGATAAGAGATTGAGGATCAACTGTGAATCTGTCCTCAGCCTTGGTGATGTCCTGGGGAGCCCTGTCACTTTGATGGCCCCTCGCAGGCATTACCAGCACCCCGGGTTGTCCAGGTGGAGCAGAGGACCCTGTTCCTACAGGCTGACAGGAAACCGCAGTCGGGTCCCCAGACAGTGATGGGGAGCGAGTGCCCACCAGATGCCAGGACCCCGCTCGGCCCTGCAGGGTGACCACAAAGCTATGGGGCTGGGGTGTGTAGGGGGGGTCTCTTTCCTCAAGAGCTTTCATTTGCGAAGATGAAAACGCCCCCGCTGTGGGGCCTGCCCTCCCAGCCCTGCTGAGTGGGAAGCTGTGTTCCTGTGTGGACACCCAGGGTTCTTGGACACTTGAGAACTGCTGACAGAGGGAACCGTGTCCTCCCCGTGAATCTGTGCCCCAGCGTTACAAAGGCCCAGCCCACCGCACGCCGGCTGGGAATGCGCGAGCTGGGGGGGACCACTCATAGCGTGACTGTGGCTGTGAGCTGCAGACCTGGGGCCAGGTCAGTGGGGCGCTGCCATCTGTTCTGGGTGCAAAGGGGCCCAGAAGGGAGAAGGGCTGAGGACTGTGTCTGGCGTTTCACTCCTGACCCCCTGCGAGGTGAGAGTGAGTCTGTAAAGGGAGAGTCTGCTGTCCGCAGCAGGTTTCCCCTTGTTCGCAAGGCTAAGGAGGATAACACCCAAGGGTGCACAGCTCTGTCCCCTGGTGCCCTGCATGCTGGAATCGGTGGATCTCTAGGGTACCGAAGAGACATGTCTGCCAAGGAAGGATGGGACTCGAAGGCCATTTCAGTTTGTATGGGAGAGAAAAGCACTGGGCTGAGGCTGGGGGGCTAGAGGGTGTCATCTATCAGAAATGACGTAACATCAACGAGTTTTCTTACTTACCACTCGTTTGAAATCAGTGACAGCTCACTTCTGTATCATCTAATAAGGATGACCTAACAGTCAATCACGCAGCGATGACCAGCGTTGGGATGGAAGGTGCGACATTTGCCTTGGGCCCCGGACCACAGAGGACAGGCTGGGAGTCTTGGACGGTCACCAAGCTGCCCTCCAGCTGCTGACTGTGCTCTGTGCTGTGTCGTGCAATGAGGGCGGTGTGTAAGTGCCACGCATCACCATCCTGGGGCTATTCTTACGCGTTCACTCTTCCCTCTTCTTGGCCTGTCAGAGTCAGCAACGTGAAGCCACAGCAGGTTTCATTTACGTTAATGAAGACTTCGATCAGTTCACGAGAAACAATCCCGTGCAAGCCCCCACGCTGAAGCGCCCTCACCGTCCCCCCACGCGGCTCTCTACTCTCCGGTGTTAGCGCCTGCGGTGAGAAACACAGCTGAGAAGGAAAACTGAAGTGCTCGCGTTCCCCTCTTCTCCGACCGCTTCGGGGTGCAGGGTGGCGCACCGCGGGTTGATCGCCCGCCCAGTGTGGTTTACGAAAATTGGTCAGTGAAGAATTATTTGTTCTCCGCCCAGGGGGACTTCAGTTCCCAAAACTGATGACATCTTAGCCTTAAAGTACGAGAAGGAAAACACAGCAGTGACCCTACATGACATTGAAAGTGCACTCCAGGGCCGGCACGTCTGTGCGGATGGCAACGTGAACTGGCCATGGCACTGGAGAAGCCTCGCTCCCACCCGCAGGGGTCTGCCTGCCTCGCCCGGTGCGGCGGCCTCAGCCCCCGGGCCGCGTGGCCGTGCGTTCTCAGACTGGACAGGCTTCATGCTGCTCTGTTTGTTGGTTTCTGTTCCTTTGGTAAGTTAATTATCGCCACCTCTAAAGTGTTAGGTGGTTCAAAATGCAAATACTTTAGACAGTAAATATAAATGTGCAAGTATATGGGCAGAGAGAAATAGAAAATGTGTTTTATATTTCTATAAAATGTCAGATTCAACTTTTAGTTCCAAAATACAAGAATTCTGGCTTGTCATAGACCTTAATTAGATACAAAGATATTTCATCTTAAAGTAATAAATTCATTGTAAAAGTACAATTTGGATGTTATGTTGGTTATGAATGACGACTTGAGATGCATGAAAATCATTTTCAACTGGATGCGTAGTTTCTATTTTCTCAAGCAGACTCTCCAACATTTACTTCGTAGTTACTCTCCCAGAGTCAGAGCTGCCTTCAGGTTAGAACAACGAACTACTCTAACGTTTTGCTAATGCACGGAAACCGGCGCCTCATCCTTCCCAGCACGCAGCGGCCAGTGTGTGGGACGGCCCGCGCAGACGCGTGGGTCCTGGCCACCAACACAAGGGCCGCTTAAATCGGCAGTTCGACCATGTGCCAAGTCTCAGAGCAGAGGTGAACAAGTTGGACAAGGTCCGTTGTAAGAGAATCCAATAAAATTAGAAATTCACAAAAGAAAGACCTATTTATCCACCACCTGCCGTAAGCAGGCAGGACCTGGGCAGTTTCGTGCTCAGGGGTCACTACAGGCCGCTGTCTCCGTGTGGCTTCTGCAAGCAGAGCCTGGGTTTCCATGCAGCTTCTGCGAGCGGACACCTGAATAGTGTCCATGGATGGCCAGCACACTCCTACAACATTGTCCAGCATGGGAGATGCTGGGACAACAGACAGGGACAATGGCAGTCTGAGGACAGAACGAGCTCCCGCCTGGAGCCACGAGACCACCTTGTCTGCTTCACAGACTCAGGGTGAGGCCCTGCGGCGCTGTGGGATGGGCAGGGGTTCGCCGCCTCTCCCGCCCCCTCGGGTAAATGCCTCGGCGGTGTGAGAAACACCCACCCACGTGAGAAAGAGGAGCCAAGAGGCAGCGCCTGCTCCCAGCAAGTAGTTGTCCTAGTTCACCATCCTGTGCTGCCCGGGAAGTCCACGTGTGCACACGCGTGGTTCCCCAGTCAGCCCAGAAACTGTCGTGTGACAAACAGATGTCTCTGATCGACGAAGACCAGGAGCCTCTGCTCTCGACCCCTGACTGTGAGCACTCGGCCCTCGGAGCCCGTCTGGTGCTGAAGTGGGAACCCCAAACCACCGCCTGTCTAAACCCACCGTGTGCTTCTGAGAAAGCGAAGACAGGAAGGGTCTCGTGACCTGCAAAGATCACACGACACAGAAGGCATCTCAGATTCGACTTCCAGGACACTGCTCTGCAGTGAGCAAGGGCTGTGTGGTGAGCATCGCTCCCATGAGAAAATGGATCCCATGAGGCCAAGGGTCTCGTTCTGGGCCACTGAATGTATCAAGGCTGCTGCCGGGCTGGGTGCCAGCCATTGCGGCCCCATCCCCAGCACCCCCTGCCCTCCCAGGCCGCCCTTCTGCAGGTGGAGTTCACTTGCACATCATTCAGCCGTCACCTTGAAATAGGGACAAAAGGAGGCTTCAGCGTTGGATCTGACTCATCGGCCTGTGTTTTGGACGTGGATTTGAGTAAAAAGGAGAAGCCGCCCCTCACCTCCAGGGGGCGGTTGATCTGTTACACAGAAGCATCGCCAACCACCGCTCGGCAAGTCCTCACTCGCCGCCGCCACAGGACCCGCCTCAGAGCCCCGCCAGGTGGGAACGGTGTGAAGCCTCACGGTAACTCACCCGTTCCCTTCTCTGCCAAGACGGGTCCACGGCCGCCAGCTGGCAGCCTCTCGAACGAGCGTTCACACAAGAGCTCTCCCTCGAAGCCGAAGATGCTGCCACCGTCTTCCCAGGCTGGTTGGGATGGTTTCCTCCGGCTCCGGGCCCTGCGTGCAGCCCCGCGGTGACAGATGGAGGCCGCGGGTGCCTGCCTCTGACGTGCGTGTGGGCCCCAGGTTTGGGTTTCCCGTCTGGGGAGAGAGGACAAGCATTTTATGTGCATGTGGATGGTCACATCGGTATGTTTACATTTCTCACTCGCACACACGCAGATTGAAGTGTTTTATTCTTCACCTAAGTCAGGAAGAGAGAGAAGAGCACGTTTGTCAGCTGCTGGCTTTGCCACAGCCCTTGACACCCTGGGTTTCCTGTCCCGTGTGTCACGTGGTGTTGGATTTTCTTCCTCGCGCTGCGACCGCCTGTCGGCCGGGCACTTCCTGTGGAGCTTGGGTTCCAGCATTCCGATTATTAAGAATAAGAGACGGGGAAGCAGAGAGGGTGGTGGACCCGGGGAAGACAGGTAACCGCGGCCCGGAGGCTGGAGGCGGGCCCTGGGTCTGTCCCTGAGCTGTGCTGACCCCGTGTCGTTGTGGTCATGGCCGGGCCATTGGACCCCACTGGGTCCGAGCTGCTCAGCTTTCACGTGGGGGATAGATGGACTCTCAGCCCTGACCACCCTCACCCTGCTCTGAGCCCGTGAAGCATGGAAGGCTCCTCTAAGCAAACCCCCCACGTGGTGGGGTACCCGGGGCACCAGCACTGTGCTCAGTGCCCAGGGGGCTGCCTATGACCGCCAGGTCAAACAGACTCAGGAGCCAAGCCCAGGGACTGCAGGAGTGGGGGACTCAGCTCTCGGGAGCATCTGCGGGGCCCCCAGGACAAGACACCACATGCTGGGGCCCGAAGCACAGAAATCTGTCCTTTGCAGCCCAAGACCCAGGTGCCCTCAGCCTTGCTCCTGGTATCAACTCTCCTTCTGGCTTGTCTAGGGCCACCTCTTGTGGTGTCCACCCAGGGCCTGTCCTCCATGCACAGAGAGGGCACTCTCAGGTTTCTCCCTCCCCTAAGGACCCTAGTCCTGTGGGATCAGTGACCCCGTGAGCTCCCCTAACCTGAGGCACCTCAGGAAAGACCCGTCTGCAAACACCATCACCCTGGGGGCCGAGGCTTGCACGTCTCAACCAGGGAGTGGGGGCAGCCAGCCTGGGGCCACTCTCTTGGCCCTGCCACATACAGTGAGGTAGGGAAGCAGAAGGTATGCCCGGAGGAGGCGGGGGCAAGGGTGTTCCGTGAACGAGGACTGGATGGGGTGTGACAGAGTGATGTGAGCAGGAAACATGACAGACTTGAGCCGCCGGAGTTCAGGTGGCAGAGGTGACCGCACAGTAAACCACGCCACCACCCCTGTGGCACCCTGTGGCACCCTGTGGCTGGAAGCCACAGCGAAGCATTTCCCAGTCGCCAGGGGGCTGGCTAACCCGGACGGCGCTCAGGTGGCGGTGCTGGTCTGAATGACCGCCTGGCAGCTCCGCGTGCCGTGCTGGGCACCCATCCCTTTCCCCTGTCTCTCACCCTGCAGGGACCAGCGTCTGGCTGGAGTGTACGTCTCCCACAGGAGCCGCGGAGGTGCCACCGGCCAGCCCAACACCCAAGTCACTTCCTGTCTGTGTGTGTGTCTGCTACGACCCTGTCATCAAGAAAGTCTCGCAGCCCTGCCCCAGACAGACGACGGAAAGTGCGCTCTGGGGGACCGTGAGGCCAGCATGAGTCTCGGAGAGAGAGACTGCAACCACGGAGGAGACCGAGGAGGAGGGACCGTGAACCGTCTGGAACAAGCATTGAGTAACAAATACCAGGGTTTATCTCGAAAGCAAATGGGAGAACCCAAGAGCCCCTGCAGGCAGGGGAATGTGCGGTGCCCACGTGCAGAGAACAGAGCCTGCGAGCGCCCTACGGACGGTGCTCGCGGGGAACGAGGCAGGGTGGCCATGGGGTCGGCACTGCAGCCACCTGGGAGGGGACCACTGGAGCTAAGTCAGGGGTCAGATGGCAATCATATCGAAGAAGGGGCAGACACCCAACGCGCTTCCAGGTGAGAAGCCACGGGACTTGAGAATCCTCAGCACAGAAACACCAGCGAATGCCGAAGAGCAACAGAGTCGTTCTCTCCGCCCGCTTGGCCAAGACCCAGACACAGCACGGCGGCACCGTGACCACTTCTGCAAGCCGAGAGCGCGGGGTCCATCTAGCCCGCCCATTCTGCCAGGGTCTCCCACGCGGTGGTGTCCGGCGGCAGACGTCAGTCAGCCAGGGCTGCCACCCAAAGCCATCCACGCAGCTCGCCCATGTCTTCTCGGCACACGGGCTCTGCTGCACGAAGACAGGGGTGCTGTCCTCACTGTAGGGTGCTCGCTGCTGCAGACTGAGGGACCTCAGAGGAAGCGGACAGAAGCGGCAAAGCCCCCAAAGTCACGCCTGTCACTTCTGCCACACTCTGTTCCTATTTCGAAGACAAGAGTGTCCAAGAATTTTGGATACAGGAAAATCAATCGACTTCGTTCGGATTTTCCGAGTCTGTGAGGAGGAAAGCAAGCGGTGGAAGTGTCAGGCGGAACCCTGGCTATGAAATAGGACCTGGGCCAAGGGGCCATGTGTGGGGCTGTCTACGTGGCCGTGGTGGGCGAGGGGCGAAAGGTGGAGGAAAGGCGCTGAGAGGAAAGGACGGAGCAGGGAACATGAGCGCTGGAGAGGAGGCACAGGACGTCCGGGGTTGGTGTTGAAAAGCCAAGCAACACGTGTGACGGTGGAGCAAAGTGTGAGTTGGAAGAAGAACTTCGGCACACAAGCCGGTGTGCTTGTGTGGGACGCGCGTCCCCGGCCGGCCTGGGGCGAGGCTGCGACCACGCTGTCCGTGGGCTCCGTCTGCACAGCTCCGACAGGCAGCGGTGGGTCGGCGTGCATCCGCCTCATCTCCGTGACCTCAGAGCTTTGCGATGAAGTGCACCACCCGCAGTCTGAACCCCGAGTCAGAACCTTCTGCTGAAATTCCCACCAGGCGAGCCCAAGGTTGTCCGACAGAAAAAAAATAAGAAACAACTTTTTCCAAATAAAACTTCGGCACAACTGTGAATAGGCTCTGTGTGCTTCCGTTTCAAAGACGAGGCCTCGCAGCCAGCAGGCGGCCCGAGGGGCAGAAATGACGGCACCTTATAAAGTCCCCTCAGGATCCACGGCCCCGTTGCCCACACCTGTGACTGTTTTAGTTTGGCTTCTCAGCAGCTAAAAGAACACTTTATTTTACACGTTTCTCCAGGCAAAGGGTTCTGAGTGCTTCGCTTTTGGGTCTTGGTTCTGCTTGGTTCTTCTCTAAGGAGCAGGGCCTGGCCCCAGACCTGGAGACAAGCCGGGCCGCAGTGACGACCCTTCTAAAGAAGCTGCCTGCTTCCCACAAAGTGGCCTTGTGATGTCTGTCTGTCTGGGTTCCACGCAGCTTCAATCGCTTCATTGAAAACATAATAAAACGGCGGAGAATGGACCTGGTGACCCTGTTTGCAAAGCACAAGAAAAGAATCGGGGGCATTCAGAAGTGAGTCCACACTTTATGGGTTTTCTCTCCCGGACCCCAGACACCAGCATTGTCTGGGGGCTGCACTCCTAAAGGAGCTCCCCATTAACATGCAAATCAGGCCACAGGCATCCCAGGGGCCCGCGAGGCCCTGGGTCCGGCCCTGTCCCACGGATCGTTTTTGAATCGGAGCCGTTTATTCAGGGCCATAAACATGTGTCTCGCCCTGTGAACGAATTCTGCTTGCTTCCAGAGTTCGCACGCAGCGGACTGCGGGCTTGGCTAGGAAACAGCCGGTGTGCCGGGGTGTGCCTCCGAGCAAGGACGCGTGTGAACGGACCAGATTTTTACTCGCTGCCCGGGATTTCCGTGTAAACGTAGCATACCCCAGATAGCCAGGTTTTTTAAAATTATTATTTGAAGGTAGGTTTTGTGTTGAAGTAATTCACTTGCCTTTTAAAAACAGAAACATAAAAATAGTTTTAGTACACGCTGATTACAAAATCATAAAAGCCACACTGTTGCCTCCTAGTGGGTCCAGGACAGTGCCTAGCAGAGAAACAATTCTGGAGACATCCAGGGGGAGACAGAATGGAGGTCAATGTCTTCTAGGCCCCTCCTCCACCCCTCCCTACCCCCACCCCCAGGTGCAGAAGTTAATAAAGAACTGACTCCCGAAACAATGTTAATTAACTTTTAAAATAGTTTGAACAAGATCCCAGCCACCAGAATGCTGTTTAGCCCACGTTTCCAGTGCGATTTTCAGCCCCTGCCCCCAGGCAGTTCCTAACTGCCCCCCACCCCCAGGTAACTAACTGCTCCAGGGGGCAGACCCTGAATTCTCACCATTCCACCTTCCACCAGCAAGCAAGGGGCAGCCTACAGACACTCCCCCTAGGAGCCCGGGCCCAGGCCCAGGCTCACGACCATGGGTCTGTTTTCATAACAAATCGAAGCGGAAAAAAATGAACAGAAAACACTAAGATGCCAAAGCGCACTGGAAAGCAGGACCCCAGGTGGACGCGCCCCACAAGCCCCTGGGATCAGACGAGGGGGAGGCTGCCTTGAACTACCACCACCAGCCAGTGCTCCTGCTCGGAGGGGTAAGGAGCCTTCCCTGGGACTGCCGGTCACACTGGGGACTTGATTCCCCACCTGAGATGGGGGGCCCTGCCTGCCCTCCACCCTCACTCCTGGTGCCCCTTCCCCCCCTCTCCCATAGCAGGGACAGAGAAGTGGAGGTGCCTGGGGACTGGGCCCCGGTGGGCTCAGAGGAAGACGGGCCTCCTGGAAATTGCAGGGAAGTCAGGACAGACAACACTTCTGAGAATACCATGTTCTGTCCCTGTCTGCGAACGCCATTATTAAATCAGAGAACGTAAGGATCCACAGATTTCTGGCATTTTCACTGTAATGTTTCTTAGATGTTAATCCTTAACAATTATTCCACCAAAGCATGATGGAACTTAAAATCTCTCTGAACAGCTTCTCTGCATTTCTCAAATCTCTTAGGTAATGGTGCCATATCAAAGGCAAATTTACGGGTAAATAAATTATGTTTACATGCCTCCCCCAAACCACTCATCTGATCTAACTGAATAAAGTGAGAATTGTTCTGTTAATATAATGCTATCACACTACTCATGACATATTAGGAAATCCTATTTTCTTTTCTATGAGTTGTTAATTTTAAGCAGCTGATAAAATCCATGAAGTCTGAGAAACTGAATGGCAGAAATGATAAAGCTATCATGGTTAAAAGTTATAAATACTTACTGACATCTAAGACAGTCTTTGTTTTGCATAAAAAGGCAGAAAAGGTATTTTTAAAACTAAAAAAATAAAAGTGACATTTCAAGACGTTGCGAGGAAATGGTGGTTCGTTTTGGATGTGCAAACAGGCAGGAACCGTCCCGCAGCCAGTCCCCTGGGGCGGGGGACACCACTGTCCTCAGGAAGGCGGGTGCTGTGCTCATGAGTCGGGGTTCCAGGGCCGAGAGCGTCTCGAACAGCATCGATTGTATCAAGTCAAATTCTGGAAGCGCTGGCCTCGCTTTTGTTCATTGTCAGCGGTTCCTGACGTGCGTCTCTCGTCGTGGGAAATGATTAGTGAGCCACTGAAGCCTCGCTCAGGTGAGGGACAGCGTCGGGAAGAGAGGGAAGGAATGGTCTTGCTCCGCTCCTTTTGGTGACCACCTTCAGAAACGTTTCAGGGACTTGTGGCTGGAAAGCATCTCAGACACACTCCGACCTCGGAGGAACGCCGTTTGTCAGAATAAGCCTCCAGTTTGTGCTTCTTTCTGAGTCTCCACGTTTCCGTGGCAATTACAGGGCAGAACGGTCTGAACGTGTGGAGACACTTTTTAAACAATAGAAACACTTCTTAAACCCCTTGGCTTTGCATTTAAGTGTGCAGGCCTGAGTAGCTGAGCGGTGTCCTTTTGGATTTTTAGGACATCTGCTTGGTTACAAACGTCCGCATTATCTTCTCTCATTTCCTCCCAGACAGGGTTTTACTTAGGGCACTACTTCCATCTGCTGGAGAAAGAGAAAACTGAAGCCCGGTGACGACTGTTTCCTGTGTGACAAGTCCAACCACGATCGCCTTGCTCCTTAAAATTTAACCTTGGTAGAAACACTCCTTATTCTTCCAATGCACCCACAGAAACAGTTTCAGCTGATGGTTCAGATGGGCCCAGCAGCAAACACAATGAAAAGTCACCTTGGGATAACTGCTCTCACAAACGCAGCTTTAAAGTACGATCGAGATCCAACAAAACCTGCGCTGAGCACTCTGGGGACGCAAGGTGAAGCCCGAGAGCTGGCCCTCAGCACACCGGGAGTCTCCTGGGTCGGCAGGTTGGAATAACAACCACAGTGAAATTCAAATGCTGCAACGGAATGGTAGTTCCATCATTCAGACACGTGAGATGGATGTTATAAGGTACTGACACAAAGAATAACAGGAAACATTTGTGCTGAGATTTTTTAAATTATTTTCAGAGAGAGGAGAAGGGAGGGGAAACAGAGAGAAACATTGAATAGGGATCGGTTGCCTCTCCCCGAACCCCATCCCGTCCAGTCCTGTCCCCGTACCGGGGGACCTGGCCCGCAACCCGGGCATGTGCCCTGACGGGGAATCAAACCGGCGACCTTTCCCTTTGCAGGCCTGCATTCAATCCACCGAGCCACACCAGCCAGGGCTGCTCTGAGATTGTAGACACCTGCCTGCACTGGCAGCTGAGAAAACCGATACTAAGAGGTCAGTGTCGTATTGGAGCCTAGTGCTCACCCGTGCCAAAGCTGAACCCAGGGCCCAGACTAACTGACGCCCGTCCTGTGGTTTCTCCTTTCAGGCCCGTCACGTCTTACTGAAGATTTCACAGACAACCGAGCGAAGGTGAAGACATTAGCAACAATGAAGGCATATAACACGCTGTAAGGATGACGCCCAAAAGAAGGTGCGGTCCACAAGTAGGACAACGGACTGCCACGCCGGTACTTGGCCACCTCCTTGGACTAGGTCAGCAGAACCGGTGCATGCCTGCGTGCTGCAGAGAGCCCATTAATGGCTCGAACACAGAACAGTGCTCAGTGGAGTTTGAAAGAAGTGCCGTAAATGAGTTGGAGACTCCAGTACCAACGGTAGCGTCGGACAGACGAATGACAGCGAACTGAATTCAACAAAAATGACTGCCAGAAACAGGTGTCCCATGAAAATATTAAAGATGTCCAGAAAGAGAGGAAAAGCCTAAGGAAGTATTTTTAAATGTTTTAAATATATAAAAGATTATTACGTGAAAAATATAACTCACTTTGTCAGAATTCGGTAGTCCTTTGGGGAGAAATGGATTTAAATATCAGTCAAATAGTTTGGTTAAATTATGAATTGTTGATTAGGGAGGATGATGCTGGATTGGAATACACCGTAAACAAAATGTCAGCCACACCTCCCCCTGGAAGTCTATTGGCCGTTGTGAGCCGTGTGGTTCTTGGCTCAGCAGACATCTGTTGAGAGGCCACATCCTGAAAAACGCAGTGAGAGCAGCTCCCAAGGTCTGGCCTTGCCGCGTATCTGCCACCTCCCTCGTCAGTAACACAGACACTCACGGGTGTCTTTTCCTTCTCATTTTTCGTATGTTTGTGTAAGGGCCACCCTGAGCCCAAAGACACGTGGTGAGTGTAAAACACCCTTCAACAGTGGCTGGTTCGGACGATGCCGGCAACGGCCACACAGCTCCGAAGCCCGGCCGGGACCAAGAGCTGCTGGAGGCCCACCGTTGATTCTCTGCTCACCGACAGTCCTCCGGAGTCCGGGGAAAAGACCTCAGGCTAACAGCAACCGGAGTTTTTAATAAAAATACGTAGGTTTCCACTGAGGATCTCTTGGTCCCCAGATCTGCCAGCACCCACAAATTAAGTGCAAATGTTATGTGGACTCTGTGTCAAATGACAGTACATCGATTCCCTTTTCGGGGTGTGATTTGGAAAAAAGTTAACAAAAGGAGGGAGTTCCAAGAAGTCAGATGGAAGCCGGACAAGTCTGCGATTTGTGATGGGCACGTTCCGAACAGCATGGTATGCAGCCTGCATTGTATCCAGACGAAAGTCCCGAAAGTGTTTATCAAAAATAAACAAAATCAAGTAAGGTCGGTAATTTAATTGAGTTGTGTGGCTTATTTTCCTACCATTGACACAAATACGTTAGACGATGATCCCCTTGGAGAGGATTTCCCAGACTTGAATTCGAGCCTCCGATGGAAAGAGGCTCACGGAGACGCAGGCAGGAACCTGCGCTGTCTCTGCACACCTGTGGACAGAGGGATTTTCGTCGGAGGAATCTTCTAGAGGCGTCTGAAAGAGGTCCTTAACGTCTTCCTTTCCCATGGTGAATACCGGAGAAACAGGCGTCGTCCGACAAGCCTACTTCCCTGCCGCCGTCTGTCATCGCATTGGAGGACAGACAAGAAGCCAGCCTCACGGCATTCCAGGGGTGGAAGAGCAACACAGTTTGGGTCCCCAGAGCAGGTGTGGCGTGGATGAGAGGGTCCCCACTGTTCAGCGGGATAAGCAGGTCAGTTGTCAGTGAGACTGACAACAAAGCTATTGAAGCCTTCCCCCAAACGCACCCCCAGCCTAAGTCATCGGAAACTGAGTCCCTTATAACCAGTGGCCTGCCAAGTAGGGAACCCCCGGCTTCAGCAAGGGACTGTGTGGTGCAGGGCAGTGGCAGGTACCGTGGATTTCAAACCATAGACACCACCGAAAGGGGCACACACCTGCTCCCTCCAGGTGCCAAGGGTAGGGGGTCCAGTCCCATGTTTGACTTGCTCTGTGATATCGAAGATGCTGTAGCAACCATGGATGAGGTTTGTGTCAGCAGACGGTGGCAGAACTCTCCCCGCCTGCATGGGGTTTCAGCAGTATCATCAGCCAAGCAAAGGAGATTCATGGAAGAATTGGAACAAAGCTGATTTAGAGAGCATCTACAGATTCCAAAGGTTTTCTCTGAAACATCGGCATTTACTGAAATTATTTTCTTGTACATTTCCACCTTCTCACACACATTTGTGCTACACATACGGAATTAATAGATCAAAATAAAATTCTGTAAACTGAGAATTAAAAAAAATTTAAACTGACTTCACTGAAGTCAGAAAAGCACAGTTTGAAAGTGACTCTTCAAATCTTTCTCCAAAACTTAGTCATTTCTGACCTTCACTGGGAAAGTGAAGTATAATATATGGAGAATGTTCATTTAATATAGAAGTTAGCACTTAATGACAGAGGAGAACCCATCCAAAGCAGATGAAACAATCGGCTCTAATCGTGAACAGCTGCACACCCAGGGAACACAAGCGACAATTCCCACGGAAAACGCCGAAGGAAGTATTTGCTCCTATCAAAGGGAAATGGCTTCCCACGAGAAATGAAACTCATAACTGGCCAAAACCTCCACTGGCCGAGAGAAAGCGTGATGAATTGAAACAGTACATATGGTGGAGGGGAGCATTCAATGAGGCCGAGCTCCAGCCTACTCTTTAGGCGAACGGGGCTCCTCCTGCCCGATGTGTCAGGTGGGGCATCTACCTGAGGTCCGAGAGGTGCACCAAGTCATCTTCTGATTTCCAGGTCACCAAGAAAGCAGGAACGTCGCCCTGTGGTGGCGGGGAGGCCGGGTGTCTGAATGCACCTCCGTGGGATCAAAATGATGGAATGCTCTCTCCATCACGTGGTTGGACGGCCTCCTAATCTCTCTGCAGGAACCGTGCACAATTCCTGCCTGCGTGTCGACTCAGCAGGCCCCCTGGCCCAGCAGAACATGTGTGCTGGCCGTGCCTTCTCTTGTGAATGTGAAGGGACTCCCTAGTCCCGTAGGATGATGCTCAAGATGACTTTGGCCATTTCTGGACACTTGATGCAGCCTCAGTCTTTCTTCCTCTACCTCATCCTTGGTCAGGTGGTGAAGAGGAGACACAGGGGGCGGTTTGTGCAAAGCGAGTGTGGACAAGGGAGGGGAACTCATTGAAAGAGAGGTCCTGGCCGGACACGCCACCCGCAAACAGAGAGGAATGTCCGTCCACCGAGCACAGGACTGCCCCTCTGCACCCACGGCCCCGGAGCAGAGCCCAGGCCTGCTGAGCCTACTTGGAAAGACCCTGAATCATCACAGCAAAATTCTGTTGTTTCTTTTCTGGAGAAAGTTTGCATTTTCTACCTTTTAGCTTCATAGCTGTTCAGTGGTTATACCATTATTCAGCTGCAAACTTGATAACATTACAATTCAGGTCCTGCTTTGCAAACGTAGAATATTTCAATGGGATTCTTAAGGGTATTCTTAAGTGTGCTTGCATTCTAGTTTACTTTGTGTTTTAAAATGACCTTGACATGTTTCTCTTTTTCATTTTATTGTTGGTTAGGTGACTATGCAATTGCTTATACTGAAGCTTGGTAGAATTGTAATTCTTAAGGTATTATCTTATCCTTATTGATCATTTAAATGTGACTCATGAAAGCTCTGTCCATTTTATTCTATAGCTCTAGACAGTGAGAACACCACGCTCGGGCTTCGGCTGTCATGAGCCCTTCATCACACGGGCAGTTCCGCAGACGGGGCAGCTGAGACTCAAGGGTCGTGTGGGCACACCGTAGGCTGTATTCACTCTCCTATGAGACAGAGTAAAGCAGCTTGATGTCCACGGGAGCGCGCGCTGAGAGCGAGAACGAACCGGCCTTCCCGCCACAACTCACCCTCTCCCTGCGCCACGAAGCACCTATGCCGAGGTAGGTAGAGTGGGCAGTCTGCGCCCTGCAAAAGTGACCACGTTCAACTGCCTAGTTAAAATTAAAGTTTAAAATTTGCATTGCTCTCTCTGAGAGCGCCTGTCCAGCTTCCACTGTCCTATCCTGAGCAGCATCAGTTTTTCCCGGTGACACATCCCTCACAGGCAGGGACCCCCGCACAGGACAGCGTTGGGAGCGCGGGAGACCCACACACCTGGACTGGCCGCCGCTGCGCACTCCCCCAACTACGTGAGCCCGGCACTCATTCCGTGCGCGGCTCAGCGCTAAGGACGTCCAACAGCTCATTCCATCTTTATGACAGTCCTCGGGGGCATGTGGGGAAGCCGAGTCCTAGGGAGGCCAAGGAGCTTGTCCAAGGACACACAGCTCCTAGGGGACATGGCTCAGATGCGCATGGGCTACCGGAATCCTGCTTCCTCCCACGTGGGCACTGTCCATGGTGCCGGGAGGAAGCCCAAGGGTGCCTGGTGACTGCTCCAGGGGCCATTGTCTGAAACTCCTTACACGTTCCCAGTCTGAATTCTTGTGGCTCCAGGTCATTTATTCCGTTCACTCTGAGACTGATATCTGGCTAGTTGTTGACATGTGACACAGAAATTTGTCGACATCTAGCTCGGCATTTCAGAAGTAATGATGTAGGATGGGGTTGTTCATACAATTCCTTCTCTGAGACACATGTGTCCCCCCACGGTCTTCTGAAGTGTGAACGAATGCTTTGCCTTCTCATAAATCCAGTCCTTAGAAGTACCTTCTGACTTTCCAAAGACAAACTAAATACCACAAGGTAAGACAGGGTCTCTGAGAAAGGGAGAGGTCACCCTAACAGAAAGAGAACATTCTGAAACAACAGTGAGCCTGGCTGGTGTGGCTCAGTGGACTGAACATGGGCCAGCAGACTGAGAGGCTGCCGGTTCGATTCCCAGCAGGGCGCATGCCCGGGTTGCAGGCCAGGTCCCCAACTGGGGCCGTGCGAGAAGCAACCCATCAATGTTTCTCTCCTTCTCTTTTTCTCTCCCTTTTCCTCTCAAAATAAAAATAAAATCTTTAAAAACGATAGTATATAATAAATCTAAGAAAATTGCACTCCAGTTGTCACAGATTATCTGATGTTTTCATCCCTCAAAGGGACGGACGGGGCTGCCTACATGGAGCTGCGCCAGTGGCCCAGACCCACGCAGAAGCTGCATGATGTGTGTGCGTGCAGGAAAGAAACCCAGCCTTGCCCAGGACACCGAGGTCCCCACTTACATCTGGTTTATGACAAATGACTTGTTAGTCCAGAATTCACAAAGCTTTAGCAACTTTTTTATAATTCTGTCAGCACTTAAGTTTGACCTGAGCGTGACCAGGGAGGCTGCAGCCCGGATGTCGGACCTGTTCCTGGGAGAGCCGGCAGACAAGAGGCTCTCTGTGCCCGCGCAGGTACCAGGGGCCAGAGGCTGAGCCGAGCACCGGCCGCCCTTGGAAACATCGTCAAATCGGCCCTTATTCCCAGAAAAAAAGTGTTTAGTAAGACAGCCTTACCACACAGTGACTCCACAAGGATAGAAAATAGGGTCAATAATAACTGTATGGAACCAAAAGATATTACACATGTTGGTTTTGATTTAAAAATAAGGCCACTTAAAACAAAGTCCAAGGTCAAAGAATTAGAGACTTTCACTATTATAATAATATTGCTGTTCCTGAAGTTAGAATAAACACATTAAGTTAAGAAACAATATAAAATAAACTTTTATATGATTTAATGATTTTTTTATGATGTGTCCATAGCGAGCCGAGGCCGGACCCTGCGAAAACCACTTGGGACAACACAGAGGATTGTTCTGTCCTGTCCCAGGCAATGCGGGAAGAAAAGGGGGACAGGAAGGACCCGAGGGCTGGGGGAAGAGAGCAGTTCGCTAGCAGACAATGGGATTTCTTTTTCTCCAGGAAGGGAAATGATCTTCGAGTACAAAAAACGCAACAGACAACGAAGACACAGGAATTCCAGCCCCAAACAGGGATGCAGCCTAGCTGATCGGCGAGATAAGGCCCTGTGTGTCTTCTGTGCTGCCAGGTCTGTGACTGCTGGTGCAGTGGCACCGAGCAGTGTCTCAGTTAACACTGTGACAAACACAGGAATGTGGGAGAGAAGACACAGCCGGGAGCATCAAGAGGGGGCCCTTCCAGGGGCCAGGGGTGGGGGGATGAGGAGATGCTGTTAAAGGGCACAAACGTCGAGCTATAAAATTAATGAGTTCTGGAGATCAAAGGCACGGCATGGCGAGTGTAGCTAATAATACGCATTAGGTACTTTGAAGATGCTGACAGTAGACCTTCGATGGTCTCAGCACAAAAAGAAATGGTAGCTCTGTGAGAGGGTGGGGGTGCTAGCTAATACTACAGTGGCCATCATTTTGCAAGACATAAGCATATTAAATCAACACATTTTATACCGTGAGCTTATGTTATATGCTATATGTTATATGTTATATGCCGATTATATCTCAATAGAGCTGAAAATTTTAAATAAACAGATTTTTTAAAGGGTCCAGATATGCCACCATAGTTCTGTTGGCCCTGAGAGTGGTCTACTCCCAAGAACTGCCTCCTCTTACCTGCTTTTCGTCCTATGCCAAAGACCCATCGACAAATAGAGCTATTTCCCCCCCATGGTGCCACACCTTAACACAATTCCAGAGCTTCGGTTTTCAGGGTTCTCTGTTGAATAACAGGAAGGTGTGATGCAGAAATATTTCTATCAGAAATAGTAAAAAAAAAAAAAGTAATCAGGTTTTGCATTGAAATATCTGTGCTTCAATTATCTGGGGAATTTTCTGGCACGGAACAAATCTTTCTCAGGCAGTTCTGGGAAAGCGAGGTGTTGCCGTTTTGGTTTAGAAATATTAGATCGCAGATTCCATGTAGACAGCGAAGTGGCCGAGGGGTGATTATGGTTTCCTCTTCCGATAGGGGAATCAAAGAGATTTCTATAAAAGAAATAATAGCCGTCAAGTACCACGATGGCGAACGCCGAAAATGGTGCGTGTTGGGAGACACTCACAACGCCTATCGCCTTCCAGGAAAGCGAGCCCGTCGGTGCGGCAATCTGAAATATAAACTTACGGAGTGCTAGAGCCTCTTCCCGACGGGACTTCAAAGCCCTCAGCAATGACTGTCTATAATAAACAAGACAAAGTTGTTTACTTCTGGCCCGCAGTCAGGCTTTGAAGTTCGCTTTTAAAGGACATATTTGGAAGTCATCCTCAGAAAGAATGTTATTTATGAGAAGGAAAGGAAATACTACATCCTTGTAACTTTTATTTTCAGTCTCTCTGACAAATGCCTTAATGGCTCCTTTGATAGGACATGATTCATACTACTCCTTTAGAAAACAGAGCAACAACAAAAATGTCTTTAAAGCGAGCAGTCCAAAAATCCCACAATCCCACAATCGGCGTGCACCTCGGAATCACAATATCCCTGTGGTTCTAAGGGTGTGACGACTTTGGGGCACATGGAGGTAATGCTGCTGCCCAGGTCCCGAGGCAGAACTTCCCCACGCCCTCATCATCACAAGGACTCGGCCACTGACCGAGGCACAGGCTCTTAGCTTACCTTTGAGCCTGATTGAAAATGGAAATGCAAGCAAAACACCTTGGTTAAGGTGTCCCTGAAGCTTACATTCCAAGTCCAACCTTCCAAGATACTTTCAAAGCCCTCGGTGGCCACGCTTTACCCCTTGACCCTGCTGTCTGCCGTCAGGAGGGCTGGGGATCGCGTGCTGTCTCTGGAATGTATTCCTAGTGGCTGACGCACATGCTGCACATTTTCACACACGTGGACACACAATGACAGCTTCATCAAGGCCACCACAAGACACCACCTTTTTCCAGAGATGTTAAAATGGGAAGAAAAAGGTAGATGTTAGAGTCCCAAGAGCTAGGATGTGAAGAAATTTGTTGGCTGGCAGCTCTGGTTCTGTGGAGGCTGCTTGCAGCATCCTCACTGTCCCTCCGAGCTGGTGAACCTGGGGCTCAACAAAGCGTTAACTCCACCGTCAGGGTTACTGTGGAGATTTAAGAGGGGGCCCGCCCTGGCATCTCTACCCGACAGCACACCATCAGTGTGATTGTACGTAACGAGGAGCTCAACCCATCCTGTTTAACAGGACAGAAGCCCTTTCTCAGCCCTCTCTCCCAGAGCTGGCTGGACTGCCCAAGGCAAGACTGAGCTTAATTGTTTGATGAGCCTTTCTCCTCAGGACCAGAAAATTACTGGAAGTGCCCTGAGGGTGCAGAGATCAGGAACTTCCAATACATGGCACAGCAGGTCACCCTGCCACCCCCCCCCCCCACTGGACACTGCACCCAAAGTTGGCATCGAAACAAGCAGCAGCCAGACCGAAATGGCCTGCTCTCCGACCACCCCGTCACCCGGGAAAAGCTCACAGCCCCCACCCCTCGGGGCTGGTGCAGGTGCCCATCTCCGCACCCAGCCCTGTCCCTCCCCTGGGAAAGGAAAATAAAACTTTGTGAATTCTCTCAACACGTGCCTCCCCCGCTCCAGAGATTTTGTTTTTAAGGTCCTTGCTTCTCAGAGAGTATAAGTAAATCTCAGATGAAGACTTTCTTTTTTCCTGAGAAAATATTGTCCTCTTATTTCAAGTTCATAGACTGATTTCCGGAGATGAGGTTCAGATTCCCTGGGACCATAAACACAGGGTCAAGCACACAGTCTCGAAGGGAAAGCCTGGGAGTCAGACCGGCATGGTGAGGGCCCGCTGCGTCCTCAGGAGGTTCACACTTAGCCTCAGCACATCAGCAGCATAGCACTAGCAACAGACATTATCTGTGGCTACCTCTCTGTGGATGTCCTTGTCATGGGCATCAAGGTCATCCTAGCCTCACAAGAGTAGTTTGGGAAGCATTCACTCCTCTTCAAATTTAGGGAGAATCCGCGTAACATGGGCATTATTAATTCTTCCTTACATGCTTTGTAGAACCCACCAGTCAAGCCACTTGGAATGGTTTATTCTTTGTGGGGAGACTTTTAACTACAAATTCAAATCCTTTAATAGATACATGGCTATTTGGGTTATCTGTTTCTTGAATGAACTTGACAGTTCATATCTTCCCAGGAATTTGTCAATATCGTTTAAGATGTCTTCATTATTAGCATGGCTTTGTACATAATAGTCCCTCCCCTACTATCTTTCTTTATTAAAATGAACTTGGCATATGACGTTGTATGAGACTGAGGTGGACGACAGAATCATCTGCTGTGTGCACACCTGCTAACAGTCTCCACGACGAGCCTAGTTAACGTCCATTGCCACAGTCAGGCACCTTTTTGTCTTGTGATGAGAACTCCTAAGATCTACTCTCAGTAACTTCCAAACAGACACTGTCATCACCTACTGTCACCAAGCTGCACATCACCTCCCAGAGTTTACCCACCTAACAGCCAGAAGCTCGGACCTCCTGACCGCCTTCATCCACGTGGTCCCCCCACCCCACCGGCGCCCCCCTTCCTGGCAGCCACCTCTCTGCGCCCGTGAATTCCTGTCTTTGTGTGTTTGTTTGTTAGGTTCCACATGTAAGTGAGACCATCAGTATTTGTCTGATTTACTTCACTTGTCATAATATAATGCCCTCGGGGGACCCCCGTGGTGGGGCAAATGGCAAGGTCTCCTCATTTTCACGGCTGACTAGCATTTCCTTGCACACGCACACTGCGTGTGCCCTACCCGTTCACCTGTCAGTGCGCAGGCGGTCTTTCAGCATCCTCACCACTGTGAACAGCACTGCTGCGAACGCAGGGCATGCCTGTCTTTTCAAGTTGGTGGTTTCGCTTCCTTCAGACAGATGCCTAGAGGTGAAATTTCTGGGCTGTATGGCAGTTCTATTTTTATTTTTTTTTTAAGATTCTATTTATTTATTTTTAGAGAGACAGGAAGGGAAGAAGAAAGAGAGGGAGAGAAACATCAATGTGTGGTTGCCTCTTGAGTGACACCCACTGGGGACCTGGCTCACAACCCAGGCGTGTGCCCTGACTGGGAATCGAACTGGTGACTCTGGTCCGCAGGCCTGCACTCAGTCCACTGAGCCACATCAGCCAGGGCTGATTTTTTAATTTTTGAGGAAACTCTGTAACATTTCCCAAAATGGCTGCACCGATTTACAGTCCCATCAACAGTACACAGGGTTCCCTTTTCCCCACATTCTCGTGAACACCTGTTATCTCTTATCTTTTCGATCACAGCCATCCTGACGGGAATGTGGTTTTGATTTGTATGCCCCTGGTGATCAGTGATGCTCAGCAAGTTTCCATGTATCTGTTGGCCATCTGTATGTCTTCTTCCCTATTATCTTTTTATATACTGGTGTGATCTATGGTGATTTCATCTCTTATCCCTAATAGTTCCAATATGAAACTTCTTTTCCTCTGATCAGCCTGACTAGAGTTTTATCAATATTATTGATATTCTCAAGGACTCCATTTTTTCATTGACTTTTATCTGTTGTTTTGTTTATTTATTTGCTTTGTACTTCATGGATTTTCGCTGGTATTTTCATTATCTTCTTCCTTCTGCTAACTTGGGGTTTCATTTACTCCTAGTTTCTTAAGGTTAAAGCTTACATCATGGATGATCTTTTTTCCATAAAATGTGCATTTAGTGCTATAAATTTTTCTCTGTGTGCTGTTTAGCTGCACCCCATAAATTTTAACTGTTGTGTTTTCGTTCCATTTAGATCCAAACACTTTTCAATTGTCCTTTTCATTTTTTTTTCTCTGAGCCATGGTTTATTTAAAAGTGTGCTATTTTGTTTTCAAATCTGAAAGAGGTATCCTTGTGTTTTTCTATGACTAATTTCTAATTTAATTCCTTCCTGGTCATAAAGTCCGTGTCATATGATTTTAATCTTTTTGACTCCGCTGACACTTCTACTGTGAGTTAGCACGTGACGTACCTTGACAAACACGTGTGCACTAGAGGGTCCAGTGTGTTACACTGTTGTTAGTTGGAAGGTGCCATAAATGTCAACTAAGTCAAGTGGGCTGACGGCGATGTTCATCTCTGTGATCTTCCTAACACTCTGTCTTCTTCTTCTACTAATTCTATGAAAAGGTGGTGTTGAAATTTGAAACTAGAGTTTCGGATTCATCTGTTTCTCCTCACAGTTCCATGAGCTTTTGCTTTGTGTATCTGCATGTTCTCTAAGCACACTACTGTTCAGGGTGGTTGTATGGCGTCTGTCAACCAAAAGTGGGGTGCTGCTTTAACAAATGCCTGACGACGTGAACGTGGCTTTGAAACGTGGTGATGAGGAGAGGCTGGAGGGACTTTGAGGTGCGTGATGCAAGGGTGGACAGTGAGGGTGGTTCTGATGAGAACCCGGAAGGGAAAGAGCAACTGCAGAGGGAGCTCCAAGTGGTGGGACTGAAGGGTTAGCTGGGAGGTGGCTACGCCAAGTAACGAGGAGTGGCCTGATTCCTCCGACGGCTCAGGGCCAAACGTCACGGAAGAGAGATCAGTCCAAGAGGTATCGTTAGTAAAAGGAGCCAGAACTTGAAGCCCTGGGAAAACCTCCGCCCATCGATATTGCAAAAGTGAGAAAGCCAGTCTCTAAGGAGCAGATCCCTCCCCTTTGTCCAGGAGCCCTTGCGCCCTTCCCTCCTTCATCAGAAAAAAGAACAGCCCCAAGAGCAGCCAAAGGGCATTATCAGTATTGCCCGGGACCCCCTTTTTAATCAGTGCCGGCAAGGTCAGAAGCAGAGCAGGTAACAGCGGCCCCAAAACACACCCTCTCACTTTAGGACTGTTCAGGAACTCCCCATGGATTGTTTCCTCAATTGCACAAGACTAGACGGAGTGTCTCCACGAGCCCGTCCTTCTCAGGGAAAAGGGTTGATGTTATGTAAATTAAAATCTGGAGGTCTACGCAGCTGAAGTCAGCAACTGGCAGAGCTGTGGGGACAGAAAACCACGCATCTGAGTGCGGGGCCCGCCTGCCTGCCCAGAGCCCTGTGTGTCTCTAGCTCAGCCATCCCACACGCGTGTGTCCAGCTCAGCCGTCCCACATGCGCGCTCTCCACTCCTGTTGGGAGAAAGCAGGGGTTCCAACCGACTTCACAGAACCTGGGAGCCTGGTGGGTGAAGGGCAGGCGGGGAGGCCAAAGAGAAACCTGATTTTCTCCTGACAAAAATGTTGTAAAGGCTGCAGAATCCTTGAGGAATAAAAGTAAAACTTTTTACTCAGTGTGATTCCTAAAAGGAAAATACAATTTTTAAAAAGAAATGGGGGGAGGGGAATTTAGTTACAGACATTAAAAAATAAACTAAGTGGAATTACTATTCTTTTTATATTATTTAAATGTTAAAAAGGCAGTTATATCCCCAATCTTTTTCTTCCCCCTTACCAGCTTCAGGCAAAAACTTTAAAAAATATATTTACATGTAGTAAGTTTATTTCACAGCACATTATAAAAAATAATGGCTTTTTTAATACACATTTAATCCAAGGTCTGGTAATTTTATTGAATTTATTGGGGTGACATTGGTTGAGAAGATGATATACGTTTCTAGGGCACAATTCTGTATGTTCAGGCAAAACTCTCGGCCACGCGCCCACCGGCAGCACAAGGAGAAGAAACCGGTGGCCACGGCCTGCGTGCTCTGTGCCGCCTTCGGCTCGGCCTTAGCTCAGAGAAAGCCGCAGGCCTTCCAGCCGGGGGGAGATGCACTGCTCTGTTAAGAATTAATGGTGTGTGTTACGGATATTTAATTGCTTTGGATGAACAGCTAGAACACTGAAGAAAAAGTAAAAAGAATAGGAGTGTTTTACACAAAGAAATGAAAAACCAGTAGTTTAAGCTAAAAAGTAACTTTTGCATTTACTTACTGTATCACTGGCCACGCAGAGTGACTCAGCACTTTCCAGAAGTGCGCCCCAGTTTCGTCTGCCCGGGAAATGTTTACGGAGCACCTGCCAAGGCCCCTCCGTTTCCTCTCGGTGCTTTGGGCTGTGTGATCTGCTCTCCCCAGAAAGGACATAGGTCCTTCTGTGGCCTCCAGAGTTATGTTAGGTGTCACGGAGGAGTTCCAAGCACCAGATTTTGGAAAGTGATTATCTAAGATAATTTACTGAGGCCCCCGAGGTGTTTTTGTTCGCCTGCATGGAGAAGTATTTCACTGCATTTCAATGCATCTTAGACGGGACTCCTGTTAACTTTCTGCGTTTCAGTAAAGCATGCTGCTCTAGTAATTAAGTCATTGCCAGTAAGGACCATGCGTAATAAATGTGAGGACCACATAGCCTGGCTTTAGATGTTACCCAACCACAGTTCAATTCAAGTGGACGCACACTTTGGACTCCCAAGAACTCCCGTGGCCGCCTGGAGACGGTCTGGCCTGCGTTCCCGTGGGGACGGCCGTGTACCTGCAGCTGTCACTGCCGGCCACAGAGTGCCGGCGGCACCGAACACAGAAGCTCCCCCAGGGCTCACAGGGCCCTTGTCCCCGCGCCCACCGCACTGCTCTGCCTGCACGACGCTGCTCTGAACGCCGCATTCATCCGCTAAGACAAGGCATCTGCTGTTCAAGAGATTGATCACCAGGCCTGACCTCATTGGGAGATTCGATACGGCTCTCTACTCCGGACGGCACGGCCTGCACGGGAAAACTCAGACCAGAGGAAAAAAGAAAATAACACAAGAACAAACCTCTCTGGACTCCCGGGCGCTTTCGCTTCATCCCAGCGTTCTGCGCACGGAAACGCGCGGCCCTGCAGATGTCAGGCGTGAAATCAGTGCTCTCTGAGCTGCAAATGCTCTGCGCTCCAGTGGCTTTTCTGCAGCAGCAGGAAACCGCTCACGTGCCTCCCGTGGCCACACATGGCCCCCAACACGACTTCTTTGCCACATGCACTGAGTCACGACCCTGGGTAACACACACGCGCACACACACACACACACACACACACACATTCACAGACACACCAAACCCAGCCTCTCACGCGGGCATCCGTCGGTGTTCTCCGTGGCCTCGCAGGTATGGCCCGGGTCCCCCAAACACAGGCGCGCCTCGGGCGGCGGCGGACGGCGCTTTCCCTGCCAGCCCAGCACAGCCAGGCCTTCGTTGGTGCTCTTCCCCCGCCTGTGGGACATGGCAAAGGCCGCAGATGCGCTTGGCCCCTGCGCTCCCCAAGGCCGCCCTCTCCGCCCTGCGCGACACAGTCCCAGACGGACCACCGCCCGTCGCCTTTGTGTGCGCCTCGGCCGCAGCCGCGGCGCTGGGCCCCGGGGGCTTTGTTCCCGCGGTAAATCAAGCCGCCCAGTCCATTGCGGGGCCGCACGTCATTTTCTATACAAAACTTCGAGATGGCTTTCTCCGGCTGAACTTCAAAATGGATCTATTTTCCAGAATGAAGACGTCTTTCTACTTGTGCTTTTCCGCCTTCTTGAACTCTGAAGATGAAATCAAGTCCGACTGTCGTCTTCCACTGAAGAAAAAGGGTTTCCGTGCAACTGTCGGGCAGAAGTGCAGGGCTGAATTATTCATAAAATTCTTCAGAACTGACAGGTCCATTTTACTGCTTGATCCTTTCTTACTGCTTTCAGCACGAAATTGGTACTAAGTACCCAGAATTTCTACCCTCTAAAGCCTTAAGTAACTTAAAACGATGTCAAGATGCTTAGAAACTACTACAGAGATTTTATAAAGGAAGGTTCTTTTTTTTTTCTTAATGGAATTTTTTATTTACAAGCAGGAAAGGAGGGGTAGGGTAAAATATAGACCAGTTGAACACCGTCACACTCGTTTGGGACACAGTCTTTCAGACAACTGCCCCAACCTCTCTGGACTCTGGGTGGGTTTTATACAGACTCTGAGAAGCGAAGGGAAGATTCTTGTAGGTTTGCACAGCTCAGGAAACAGGCCGCGTGTGTGGATATATCCACATTCCAGAACTAAGACTTCTTTCTGCCCACTTTTCATCCTTTACACATTTTCACTGCCTCTACTTCGACTTTCACTGTTTTTTAGACACTAAGTCACCATAACAAAAGGCAGACATGGATAATTTATTAAGTAGAAAACCAATTTGTCCAGGGAGAAACCAACAGCAATATTTTGGCATTTCAAGGAAAGCGCAAGGATCAGACTAAGGTATGTGGCTCTCAGGTCTCTGTTCTAAGGACTTTCAAACCCGATTAGAATTGAACGAGACTTGGTGAAATGCTACGAAATGCAGAGGGTCACTGGAGTGCACCCTTGCCTTCTCTCCAGCACACCCACACTAACTTTAATACGCCCATCCGTTCACTGTAATGCCAGAAAGACAGAAATACTTCCGTGAACTTACACAATAAAATGACATCAAACATTAGCAACCACTAAAGTTCATTAGCAAATGTTACAGGACACGTCCGCCACCTCGGGAGTCAGAGGACCTGGGCTATCACTGGTCAGGACTCTGCAAGGTGAGGCAGAGGCGCACAGGCTGAGTCTCCACCCCGGCCGGGGCAGGGTGGGACAGCGCAGACAGGAAGGGCGGTGGGAGACACGGAAAAGGCCCAGATGAAAGGATCAGAGCCCCAAACTAGAGCCCCTTACTCAGTTTTCATGACGGACAGGCAATCACCTGCATCCCCAACCCTCTGCTCTTACGTGTCTTCACTTGTCAGGTGGGAAGTGCCTCTTTTCCAGGCCCAGGCCCCACCTGGGTCCCTAATCAAGCAACGCTGTTCTGTCAAGTTCAGTTTCTACATGTCCTCTGGCCCTCTCCTCTGGAAATGAAATCCCTAAGACCGCACGTGCTCATGGCATTTCCCCACTTCTCTGGATCTTCCTGTCTTTGTGAACATCTTTTTTAGTCCCGATGATCAAAAACACAAAAACAAAAAACCAAAAACAAACCCCAAATCCCAAGTATTAAAGTAAGCTAAAGTATCAGACTTTTAAGTCACTCCTCACACAAAAAAATCAAACTTTAAAAGACTTTAAAAAGTAATAAAGCATATTAACCACATAAGTCTAAAATAGTCATATGGTTAGTGAAAGCAAAAATAATTTCTTTTTAATGATATGAGAAAGTTTTAAAATAAATATTTCTTCATTTCATCTTTCTTAATTACTAACATCTGTGAGTATTTTAAACATTTATGTATGTATGTACATATTTATACATTACACCTAATACTGTGGGAAATGTTTACAATTTAGAGATGAACTAGATTAGGGTGTAGTCTTTACTTCCCTGTTACTGACGGATACGCCACTTGAAAGAACAAGATCTTTGAGAAAGAGAAGGGGAAAAGCACTCGCATTCCAGAGTCCTGGGAAACCCCCCCCCCCTCCCTCCCCTCCCCACTGCCCCAGTCCTCAAAAGATTCAGTGCCACCCCAGGGCACCAGCAGCGGCTGCCCCTCCCACCCCTTCCCTAAGGCGGCAGCATCCTAGGATAGAATATGTACCTTCTTCCGAAGCCCCTGAGGAGTTCAACTTCTGTGTTATAGTCGTATTTTTGGCTCTCTTGGAAGCTAATATTATAATTTTTTTTATTAATTCAATGGAGACCAAAGATAACTCAAAATTCATAAGATTCAATGTAAAATTCCAAAAACAAAAAGGAACCTATCTTAATAACCTTTTAATTATACAGATTTACAAGTACACTTCATTTTTAACAATAACGAGAATCTGTGAATACACTTAGAATCTCTAAATGCCACGGTCTGTTGTTTCTCAGAGTAGGGTCTACAAGAATATTCTGGGAGATATACTGATTAAACAAAACTTGATTTCAAGTTTTCTCTTATTTTTATGATAACATAGCACAGGTTTATTTTTAAAGTCATATTCTGGGTCACCTGAAAGACTACTTAGAACAGAGAACTGCCACCGAGTTCCGTTCCATGTGAAAAGTTACTGTGTCTGCTCACAACCATATTGGGACCAAGAATCATGAAGGCCCCTTTAATTTTTAATCCACTAGCTCTCCAACAGTGAACCAGACTCTGGAGTTCAGTGAGCCTTTCTGTTGTGAGGTGGTGTTAAGTGGGTTAGGAGCATCACTCGAGACCGAAAAACTCTGTCCTGTTCAGTTTGTAACCCCAGCACAAGTAATAAAATGAGCGTGCGTGACTGATGTGCAACCCGGTAAGTATGGCTTCACCCCTGCACTGTTTGAATGAGCTAGAAACACCGGGCAGGTGATGAGAACCGTTTCTGATGAAAGGCCAAGTTCATCTAAACAGGAAAAATACATAAAGGGATTAAAGTACGTCTTCATGTTTTCACAAAACTTCTCTTCCTACACATGTTTATAAAGCGGTCTTGACCAATATTTGAGAAAGACCTATATTTATAGTTTTGTTTTTTGTCTATGGAGCTCTTCAAAAGATACTTTTCCACCTACTCAAAACCTTAGTTTTATCGTTAGTTGGTAAATTTAACAGAACTAATTCAGCTATGCTTTCATATTAAGCAATAATAAAAACCACCCTACATACGAAATGTTCAGAAACAAGCTAAAAGTGTACTGTAGCCATAAATTGACCAAATTTAATATGCAACTGTAAAATCATTTAGCACATTAAATCTGTTTCCCTTCGTTTAAGAGCAGCCACGGCATCTTCGTTTCTCACAGGGGCTCTGTGTTGCTAGGCTGCGCACCTAAAACTGCTCTGATTCGTTCTGAATTTCGGTCATGTGTGACATGTGCTGTGCTCTCAAATCCCAGCCGTCACAGAACCCATTCTTCATGCACGGCACACACGCATTGCATTTAACAGTCTCTGGGAACTGACCATGAATACAACCTGGCTTGCAAGTTACACCTTTTGGTACCTAACCATGGTTGAGCTATCAAAAAACTTCTAAGTGACTATATATCACTGTTTTAAAAGAATTGTAATAAAGTTATCAGAATGAAACTCTAATAAAACATGAGAAGGCTTTCTCATAAGAGGCAGCCCATGCTTTTCATGATAAGAACTAAGGACATTTACGTTTTCAATAATATTTAGCACTCGACTTTTACTAGAAGTAACATTTAACATCCTATGCATGCAACTGGATCATTAAAAGCCGTGAATCATATCAGTACAGACATACATCTGTGAACTTCGCTAAGCCATGATTCGGATCTGCCGGCTGCCTTTCCGGGGTGGGGGAGGAGTCAACAATCACAGAGTCCTGGGGGAAAGCCTGTGGGGGAGATGGGCCTTTGGGATTCCGAAATTTTTCAAGGCTTATGACAGCATCCTTTTTTAAAATAAGCAAATTCCTCAGACTTACACAATTCAATACCTATGTGCACAAGACTTTTTTTCAAAATTTTAGTAGGTGGATGTCTTATTAAAATTATCAGGTATTTGTTTTTGTTGTATCAGATTTAAAATAAACTTGCTCTATTTCAAGATGTTGATCTCGAGAAAAAAATAACACCTGACAATCTGAAAAAAAAACAAAACTTTCCTAAGTCTGTAAGAATAATGATTCAACAACCTAAAATGTTTTCGTTAAAAATTTAATATGCAAACTAAGTGTAAATATAAACATGTTTTTCTGGGGTGTTGGCACACATATACGTATTTAAAAGGATCCTGGTTGTTTAATATATTACAATTCAGCAACTCATCCTGCTGTAGTGGAAACACTAAGTTCGTTTTCCCAGCCCTTCCCTCGGAACTGAAGCACAGACACAGGAACTGAGGTTTTAAAAGGTATTATCTCACGTGGAAACAGTGCCACCTTCTGGCGGTTGAAACTGTGCACTCACAAAAGTTACCACGGATTTTTAACTGCCATTTTCTTGACAAGCTATGTCTACAGGTTATTGAGTAAAAACCTGTAGTCTAAAACAGTTCATTTTTTAAAATAATCTTTAAAGGTAAGAACATTTTTCAGCATGTCCTCAGACAGATATGATTTAGAAAGTCAGGAACCCTAAACTGTGCTACTAAATCTACAGACACTGAACCCTGGACTCACTGTGAGTCCGGGGCCGCTCTGGACCTGTTTCCTCATCTAGAAGATTGTTTAGCTAAGTCATGAGCCACGTTACTTCCAGTCTGAAGTTGCACTTGCTTCTAGCTTTAGAAATGTTTGTGTTTCTGGCTTTGGCATCTTAATGTGGAATGTAGGCACACTTTTTCAGTTGTTCTTTAATTACTACAGGTTTGGTTATACACTCTGCTTGAATTTCCCTCAAAAAACAAATCTTACTGCTTCTCCTTGTCCAAATAGCATTCCCCTAAACAATGCACATTAGAAAGAATTGAGTTGTGAATGAACGTAAATAGAAACAAGTTGTCTTTTTTAAAAAGCAACATTGCATAAAGGTTAGGAGTGCATGCTTCAGACGACAAGGGGTCAATGCCCACCAAGCCCTCCGAGCTCCCAGAACCTCGTCTAGGATAAATGATAAACAGGAGCCCCACAGCCCTTCCTCATGCCCCCCAGGCACCACTGCAGGCCCGGCCCTTGGATTCTTGGGGACTACACCCCACCCTCCCTCCGTGACAGCTGTCAGCCCGACCCGTCTCCAACGTGGGCTCTGCTGCATTCCTTCCGGCCCAAACTCTCCGGCACCCATCTAGTCCAGGCTCCCAACCCCTAGGCCTGCATCACTCAGAGGCCCATCAATCTTCTCTTCCCAGAGTGATGTAAGGACCCCCGTCAGGGTCATCTGGGAGGCTGGTTAATCTCCGAGAGCCTGCAGAGACCAGCACTGCCATTAGAAATGTGACATGAGCCACATTCCGCATTTTAAGTGCTCTCGTAGTCAGACTGAGAACTGAAGAGACACAAGTGGAATTATTTTAATAATACGTTTTATTTACTGTGATGCATGTCAAGTGCAATTTCAATAAGCAATCAATTTAAAAACCTATCGATGTGATACTTTATTTTTCTATGCTAAGTCCTCAAAGTCTGTTGTCTCATCCTGCAGCATATCTCAATTCGGATCAGCAGTTTCAAGTGCCTACGGGCCAGCCCCCTGCGGTAGCAAGGCAGGAAACACGAGGCCAGGACCTGCACACTTGGCAAATGCCCAACCCGCACTGGCCTGGGCACTAGCCGCTCTACAGCCACGGCTGAAGGTGCCTCTGAACAGTGTCCCTCTACTTAGGGCAATCCTGAGAACCGAGAAATCCCTGGTGGCCTAGATGCATGTTCAAAGCTCCCTCCACATGGGCTCACTTATCCATCCAACCTGCTCTCCAGCTGCGACATGTTCTTCCATGACGTCCTCCTAGACAAAGATTCAAATGCCCACGCACTCCACACACATTCTGGAGCCCCCGCTAAAGGCCTTGGCCCGTGCTCTGCCAGGCAGGGAGACGGACCTGCAGTCACGTGCGGTCGTGTCGGTGACGATGCAGCTGCACCGCCGAAACAGCCGAGCTCGGCTTTGGGAATACCTGGGTCAGAGCAGGGCCTTTAGGGGCCGGGACTCCACGGGAATGTCCTTGACGCAGGGGGACTTACTTTAAGAGAGTGTAACAATGGCAGCGGTTGGAGCAGATGGAGCGAAATTTCTAGGCAGAGGACAGCGCCTCACCGAGAGCCGCAGGAGCAGGCCGGCGGGAAAGCCATCCCACGAGCGGCTGCCTGGCCAGGCGGAGGCAGGCGAGGCCAGATTCCTTCCTGAGCCTCCCACGGCTCGCTCTTTGTTTGGGGGTGCATATGCAAACAAAACCAGGTTACAAACGCCCCGAAAACTACACACTGCGCCTACTGAACCTTACTTCTTTCGGCTCCTCCTGAGGCACTGAGTACATAATAAATACCTCCTTGCCATCTAGAAAGTCATGTATTTTGATAGACTTTTATGTCCTGTAATCTGCAAACTATACTAACGATTATTTGCCTCCTCAGAGCGTCCCCAGTGTCTGCTACAGTGACACCCAGGGAAGTGTCGCCGCCGTGCTGAGTATGGGCACCAACCTCCGGGGGGAGGGCCGAGCGTCGCGTGGACACCTGCCTCCCGCCACGGTCCGGGATGGGGGGAGCCGCAGAAGGCGGGGAGTCGCGCGCGCACACACGGGCACGCCCGTCCCGCTGAGACGAAGGGTGAGGAACATGCTTTGCTGGGTCGGGTCGGCCTACTCCCCGTTACACCGTTTGACCCCCAAATGGATCCAGCCTGGCATCCGCCGCCGTTGCGGACGGCACCACAGACGGCCGCGCACTGGCGACCCCTGGAGGGCGCACCCCACGGAACGCACCGCGTGTGCGGCCGGAACCGTGCACACCGCGGGGACCCTCCGGGAGACGGCCCGACCGGCCGAGCCAGGGAGCCCCCGTGACAGGGCCCAGGGCTGAGCCACCGGGCGAAGGCCCGGGACGGACCTCGGGGCCCGAACGGCGAGCCTGCCTTCCGCCCCGCACGAGGGCCCCGGAGGCGTCCCGGGAGCTGCGGGACGCCGAGAGCCCACGGCCCGATTCGCACCGCCGGCCGGTGTCACCTGCGGCGCGGCCAGAGCAGCGTCGCTCGGCGCCCTCGCGGAATTCAGGGACTCGTCGGTCCAAGACGTGCTCCGACCCATTTTGCGCGTCATTTTTGTAGCCGCTTTGGGAGTGAACTAGGCGGCTGGGCGCCGGCTCCCGCGGGCTCGCCTTCCGGACGCGGGGTCCCTGCACCCAGCCGTCCGCGCCCCGAAAAGCTCTCCGCGTCCACGTGGCCCCCGGCTGCCAGGCTACGGTCCCCACGGCCCGGGCCCGTTGCTCTCGGGGACGGCCGCACGCCGCCGCGACGGCCACCGGCGACCCTGGGGACGGCTCGCGGCACCTCGAACACACCTCTCAAAGGCTTGGGGCGCTCCCGGGCGCTCGGCCCGCCGGCCAGCGAGCGGCGTCCCAGCCCCGGACCTGCCCTGCCCCCGCGACCGCGCCCGGCCGGCCCGGAACCGCCGACCACGCCCCCTCGGGCGCCCGCGTGACGCGCACGCTCCCGCGAGGGCGGAGCGGGGTCTGGCGCGCCTGCGCGGACGCGACGCCGAGCTGCGTCGTTACTTTTGAAACGAGTGGCGGGAGCCGCTGCGGAGTCCAGCGGAGCCTTGTGGTCGCCGAGTGCGGGGGCCGCGCGCCGCGGCCGGGGGCCTGGCCATGGCGCGGCAGCTGTCCCGGGAGCAGGGCATCACCCTGCGCGGGAGTGCCGAAATCGTGGCCGAGTTCTTCTGTGAGTCGTCCGCGCGGGAGGGCGGCGGGGCGGGGCCGGGCCTCTGCAGGGCAGCGGGCGGCCGCTGGGCCCGGGGTGCGGGCCTCCCGCCCGGCGGGGAGTCGCAGGGGAGGCGGAGGCGAGCGCCACGCCGTGAGGATGGAGAAGGGGGCCCGGTGCTCCCGAGGCTCTGCCGGCGTAGCGGCCTCTTTCCGGGAGCGCTCCGGGAAGTGCTTCCCGCGCCCCCCTCCACCCGCCACGCGACTTAGGACGCCTAGCGGCGGGGGCGGGACTACCGCGAGCTCTCACCGCCCCGGCCCCCCACGCCACGCGGGACCCGGGCAGGTGGGCGGACGGCACTGCGGGCGGCGCCCTGCGGGCCCGGGCCGGCTGCACCTTCTGCTGGAAGCTGGTCCGACCGGGAGGGGCGGGAGGAGGAGAGGGCGCGGTCTGCGGGCGCTGGCCTGCACTGACGTCCTCGGAGCCCCCGGTCTGAGTTTGGACTTGGACTGCAACGAGAGGAAATTTGGCGGCGGTAAACTGCGTGCTTGGCATTTTTCTTTTTATCGCCGTATAAATGGAGTATATTTTTTATGTAAAGCAAGACTTTCAGGGCATTTAATGGCACTTGATACCCACTCTGCTTCCAACAAGACACAAAAATACACGTGTTCAGGCGTTCACAGCTTAATACTGTGGGTGAAACCTGAAACCCTAGCCACATCTAAATATGTTTTATTTTCTGGCGTCACAAAGTGATAATGACTTGTCTGTAACATTTCTGCTTTCAGCATTCGGCATCAACAGCATTTTATATCAGCGTGGCATTTACCCCTCCGAAACCTTTACTCGGGTGCAGAAATATGGACTCACCTTGCTTGTAACTACTGATCCTGAGCTTATGAAATACCTAAATAATGTGGTGGAACAACTAAAAGGTATTTATTAGAAACAGTTTTGAGTTTTGCAGGCCTTCTGGAATCCACATTTTCTAGCTTCTTGGTGGTGGTTTTTCAGCTTTGTACATAAACGTGTGAAGTTAACTATCTCAACTGCAGAGATGCTGGGTTAGGACATAAACTGGTATTAGGAATCTGGTACAGCTTAACAAAACTGGCTTCATCAACTCCCTTAGAAATGACGTGCAGTTTGTGTGGCCAAGTGGAACCCGTTGGAGGTTTACATAATTACGGTGGTTTTTATTGTCTGTGGGGGAGAAAACCGTTGTATTCTTAATATGATGTGTTTTCTGTGCCTGCATGGAGTCTAAAGCCGTCATTAAGACCAAGGAGATAAAACTGGATTCAAACTGGTAGCTAAACATAAAAAAATTTAAAAAGAACTACTAAATAATAGAGCGCCCAGGAGTGTTTTCTTATTTTTCACTTATTTCCACTTGTGTCTTTAAGAAATCCTGCCCAAGTTTAAACCTCTTCTAAATGTTCTTTTTTTCTCTTTGCTAAGAAGTTGTTCGGTTGGATCCGTGGTGGTTTTGCATCGATTTCCTTTTCCTTCTTCTAGAAGTCCATTATTTCCTCTTTCCTGTTTCCTCCCACTTGGAATTCTCACTTCCGATTTTTCTGAGTTGTAGGATGTTTCTCACTATCTTGTCATTTGATTTTTCAAAGTGCTAGTTCCAAAAGTGCTACAGTGCTTTTTTTATTCCATGTATCCTATGTTTTATTTCAATAGCTTCGTTTTTTAAATTACCTATTTTGACTCACCTCAGGGCTCACTGCCCACAGCCCTTCACAGGGCCGCGCCCAGGTGGCCAGCCCAGAGCTACTGGGCAGCTGTGGCCGTGTCTTCATCTCGGTTTGGTGCAGAGGGTGCACCTGCCCAAGCTGCATAGATGGCATTTCACCTCACGTGCCCAGACCTTCCTGTTCAACACCCGCCTGGTCCTCTGGCTGAACGAGGGACTTGCTCTTCTGAGAGGGAAACTGTCCAGTCCCATCCCTCTAGCCTTCTTATGGGCTCGGCTCGCTCTCCTGTGCTGTTGACTTCTTTGTTTTGGTTTGGATCGTTTCCCATTTTAAAAGAAAAAAACAATTACCACCCACCCCAGATCTTCACACTACCACCCATCTCCTATCCAGAACTAAAACAATGAAAAGGTGTTGATCTATGCCGGGGGTCAGCAAGGCCACTTCCGGCACATACGGCCTGTTTGTTGTACTGTCTGTAAGCTAAGAGCGTTTGAGAGAGAACATGCGACAGGGACCTAGGTGGCCCACAAGTCTTCAATATCACTAAAGTGTTTTCTTTCTCTTTAAAAGAGAGAAGGAAAATACACAATTTCCGTTCCCAGGATTAATTTAGGGCCCAGTCTCAGCCCTCTTCTCTCTGCAGCCTCTCCAGGTGATGTCTGTCTGCGCTCGGCCTCGCTAGCAGCCTTGTGTGGACGACCCAGGTCCTCCCTGGCTCCCAGCCCCTGGGGAATGCCCCCCTCCCCCCATGCCTCCGCGCAGCTGTCTCAGAGACGCTTCACAGTCAGCGCGCACAGCTGAACCCAGGGCCATCCCCGGTTCACTCTCCCGTCCACTCAGTGACTCGCTCGGCCACCCGACCAGTGGCGTGAGGGACGGGGCGCGGCCCTGACGTGGCCCTCTCGCTCACTCTCACGGGATCCAGGGCCGGGACGGTCAGACCACCGCCTCTCGCAAGCCTGTCTGCTGCTCCGTCTCCACCAGCTTGTCCTGCAGCCTTTGCCACCTCCTGCTTGTGTCCCCGACGCCTCCCTAGGTCCCGGCAGTTCGTGTTCCACATGCGGCCAGAACGAGAGTTCTGAAGTGCAAATCCAGTTACGTCACACACTGCTTTCAACACAGTAGTGCCTCCCCAGGTCCCTGAAGTAGAGTCTTGAGAATGTGGCCCACGTGACCCTGCGTGGTTGGCCCCACTCAGCAGGCAGCCTTGCCTGTTTGTCCTTCTTTCTCAGCTGCAGTTGTCTGGACCTTTCTGTCCCTCCTCTGGTCAGGTGCTCTTCCCTGTCCTTTTCCATGTTCTACGCTGTGTGTTTCTAAAGTCAAGCCTTTCCAAAGTGAGGACTCCCTGAGGTCAGGCTTCCCCCTCTGCCCTCACTGTGCTGTGTACCTCGCCTTTCTGCAGTCAGCACAGCTGTGAGTCACCTGCATTGGTGCCGTGCTTTGTTTGGCACCTGTCCCTGCGTTCTCACTTGGACCGGGGTGGGAGAGCCGCGCGTTCACTGCCCCTCTGCACCCGGTGCTGTCCCCGCTGCACGCACTGAGAGGGGAAACGGGCTGGGCAGTGGGAGGTGCTGCAGAATGTACTGGTAAGCACCTGCCGAGGGCGTGGGGGGTCAGGAGAGAGTTACTCGTGCTGCGGCCGAGCGAGCTGGTGCCTCGTGTGTGTTGCAGATTGGTTGTACAAGTGCTCCGTTCAGAAGCTGGTGGTGGTCATCTCGAATATCGAAAGTGGTGAGGTCCTGGAAAGATGGCAGTTTGATATCGAGTGTGACAAAACTGCCAAAGACGACAGGTAAGCGTAAATTAAATTGTTTCCACTTTCATATACGAGGTCTGTCCGGAAAAAGTCCAGCCATTGTTAATACAAGAATGGTTTGTGTGACATCGATGTGACCTGGCAGCCAAGGAGCATGGACTGGAATGCACACGTGTGAGCAATGGTGACTTCACTGTACCAGTCAGTGTGGGTGATAGATGCCATTGAGTGAGCATGTGCACTGTGTGGCCGTCACATTCAAAATGACTGAGCCAGTATAGCAACGAATCTGCATCCAGTTTTGCACAGAGGTTGAACATTCCTCTGCGGAAACTATTTGGACGATTCACAAGGCCACAGCTGTGGGCAACTGGTGATTGGCAGCTTCATCACAACAACGTGCTCGCTCATGCATCACGTCTCGCAGTTTTTTTGAGATATCAAATCGCCCAGGTGACTCAGCCCCTCTACAGCCCAGATTTGGCACCCTGTGACTTCTAGTTTTACGTAAAACTAAAGTCACCTTTGAAAGGGAAGAGATTTCAGGAAATCGATGAGATTCAGGAAAATACAATGGGGCAGCTGATGGTGACTGGGAAACTCTGTAAAGTCCCAAGGTGCCTACTTTGTAGGGGACTGAGGTGTCATTGTCCTGCGTACAGTGTTTCTTGTATCTTCTTCAATAAATGTCTCTGTTTTTCATATCACATGGCTGGATACCTTCTGGGCAGACCTTGTACCTTTTTCTAAAACTTGTTTTCTTTAGTAAAATGAGTTTGATTATGTTGACTTAGTCTCCTATAAGGTGTAATTTGTCTCTAACCTGTGCTGATTGGATTTTCAACCTCCTGTGGAAAAGGGTTTTGCTCACGCTGACGTGTCATTGACTTGCCTAGACAGCGTACTGTGAAAGTAATTGCCTTTAGCCTCAGTCAGCGGATTTCCACCGTGAGTATGTGGTGTGTGCAGCAATGCACACGGTGTACTCGATGGGCCACTCAGGGACTTGGTCAAAGGCACTTCGTTGTCCTGGACTCTCCCGGCTTGCGGTGCAGCTCTAATGTCTTCCCTTTCTTGCCACCAACACCCTAAGACACTTCCTAAGCTCTGCAGTGTCCAGACCCCCTGATGGGAAGTGCCCAGCCTCATCCGCCGATGTGTGGGCCTGTCCTAGGCCTGCTACCTGTCAACTTGGAACTGTTTCTCATTGAAGTAAAGCTGGCTTCCAAAGCCTTTGGTCTGTGTTAGGACTTGTCTAGCTCATGAAAACAGTTTGAGGCAGCGGGGGTTAGGTACTTAGGCATTGCTGAAAATGCCGAAGTGATTAGGCCACTGAAATGTTTTGGCTGTTGCTTGCTATCTTTATTTTCAGAGGTGGTGAAGTTTTGCTCATATGAACCACTTGACAATTTTTCTAGTCGTCTGATGCTAGATAACCTGACACTGACCCACCATGAAAACACCCGGGTAGGACTAGTGAAGACACACATTGTGCATACCAGGCTACAGGCCCTGAGGATGTACTTACGCTCATCTAAAAGCGGGGAAATAAAACACCCCCTTTTAATGTAGTGCTTGATTTTTGGGAGCATGCCATCAAATAAACAAGTTTACCAATGCCTGAAGTAACTTGTTGGAACTAAAGATGAACTGCCTAATTTGGTTCCTTTGACAGCACGCCCAGGGAGAAGTCTCAGAGGGCGATCCAAGATGAAATCCGCTCGGTGATCAGGCAGATCACCGCGACCGTGACGTTCCTGCCACTGCTGGAAGTGCCCTGTAAGCATCACACTGCTTCTCGCAGGCTGGGACGTGTCGGGGGAAAGACTAAGCCGCTGCCCTTTACTCAGCTTCTTGCCATTAGTGTGTACTCTAATGAGGGGAGCACTATAGAGCAAGGTCCTGGCGTGCGTTCCAGAAAGTGCGGAACTGCTAAGAAGGCAAGGGACCACGGTGCTCGCTCCTGAACGTTTGCTCTTCCTTTCCCTGTTTTGTTTTCCACACACTCTTGCGTGTGTCACTAACACCACCACTGCCACTGTGTCTTGCTCTCCTTAGCTCCTCCTTCCTTCCCCAGCTGTCCCCTGGGTGCCTGGGTCCAGGCGCTGTCCCGAGCCCGGGCGCAGTGGTCACAGGATGCACACTCACTTCCCGTGGCTCACGTTCACGCTCTCGCACGCGATTGCACTGTCTGCAGACATTGCCTAATGGTTTTCTCGGTAAAGAAAACAAAACTTGAGTCTCGTAAGATAAGGTGAAAGGAGTGCAGCGTCCTCTGTGCCAAAGTTGAGGACAAGAATAGCCTAAGTGCTGAGAGCCAAGTGCGACCCCCGCTCTAGCACTGCGCGCTGCAGGACGGAGGACACACGGGAGCTGACGAGAACGGAGCGCACTTTAACGGTCTCCTCTCCCATGCAGGTTCCTTTGACCTGCTGATCTACACAGACAAAGACCTGGTTGTGCCTGAGAAGTGGGAAGAGTCGGGGCCGCAGTTCATTGCCAACTCTGAGCAAGTGCGTCTGCGTTCCTTCACCACCACCATCCACAAAGTCAACAGCATGGTGGCCTACAAAATCCCTGTCCTGGACTGAGGACGGGCCGAGAACGGGGGCGGGGTCCTCAGACGTGTGTTTGCCAAAACCAAGTCAACTGCAGTTTGGTGTATTTCACTGATTGATTTTTACATGAGAGACGCCTAACATTTTACTGAACTGTGCATAAGTGCTCCATTTTTTGGTACCCGTCTGACCTTGCAGAGTTGACGTAATTTTTGCATACTGTTCAAAAGGGAGCCCAGACGACATCGGCACGGCCAGGTCCTTTTCTGTACAGACGGTAACTAGGCGGGAAAACTCCTGCTGTAAAGCCGAATGCCTTTTTCATCACACCTGGTCACGCAGCGTCAGTGCCGGTGAATGTGAGACATGGCAGCTGAGGTCTGACGATTCGAATTTTTATTTAGGTCCTAAAGTGACTGGTAGGCCACAGCCACAAAATGCCAGCTGCTGTTAGGTCCTTTTGCCGTTTATTTCATTTGTATAGTTCCCATATTGAAAACAGCCTCCAACTATTTGATTTAATGTATATAATTTACACTTACAAAGCCACTGCTATTTCTGCTGTTTAAGTGTTGGTGATACAGAATTCTTAAAAATGTCCTTTTGTGTTTTTATAAAATCAAGCTTTAAATGACAATGATAAATAAAGTCAAATGTGCATGTTTTAATTTTGTCTGAAACTGCTTCTGCACCACGTGGGGCTACTCCCGTCAGGCAGCACTGGGGGCGGACTCGGCACCGTGCCCCAGCGGCTGCGGTCTGGCCCGCCTCGGTTCCAGTTGCCGCGGCTAACCAGTCTGAAAACACTGAGTGGAAAGTCCCCGAACCACAGTTTAAAATTGCGCGCAGCATGACAAAACCTGCTGTCCTGCTCTGTCCTCCCCAAGGATGTGCGTCACCCTGTGGTCCAGCCTCTCCATGCTGGAGACACTCCCGACCCATCAGTCACCGAGGGGTGGTCTCGGGGTCCTTGGATGGACTGTCCTGGGATCGCAGTGCTTGCTCTCACGTCACCCTCCACTCCTTCATGGCCCCAATGCACAAAAGTACTGCCACCGGCAACTCAGGCTCACCAAAGAAGCCTCGAAGGGCTTCCTGTAAGTGACTGGGTGTGCACGCGGGCACAACCACGGCTCCAGATGTCTCCCGGAGGCTGCAGGCTGTGGTGCCCACCGTAGACAAGGATGACACCACCACGAACAGCTTTTGGTGACAGCTAGGTGGTGGGGCCGAAGGCTGCAAGGTGAGAGAAACATTGGTCGTAGCCTCTCGCACGCCCCCAGCCGGACCTGACCTGCAAGCCAGGCGTGCGCCCTGACCAGGAGTCAAACCAGTGACCTTTCTGTGTGTGGGACAGCACCCAACCCACCGAGCCACACCAGTCGGCAGAAGGTGGGTAGGTCACGTAGGATGTCCGACTGAACGGACAGGCTGTCATCACACCCCTGTCATTTCTGTACAATGATGTCATTTGGAGTTAGTTCAGTCTGGCACGTGTGGCTTACAGAACCTTGCTCCACGCAGCCTGTCGTCAACTCAGGCTCATCCCTGTGCCTGCGGTTTCCTTCACACCCTTCCGTCCAGTCCCCACCCGCTTTTCCAAGGTCACTTCAAGGCCAACTTCTACGCAGTACACGTAGTCTGTATCCGTTCATTCAAAATTACGTCCTGGGCATCAGTTCACATGCTGAGTGCCGTGTGCCAAGGGCCAGGATGCAGGAGACAGTCCCGACCTTTCCAAAGCGTGAGACCTTCGGGAGGGGAAAGCCTGGCGAAGGACCATGAAGGGTCAGCTGTGGGTGTCCCTGTGTGAGTCGCTGTTCTCTGCCCGATGGCCTCATCCCACTGAGCAGGTGTCTGCTCGGTAATGAAGGACAGCGTCTCACACCCTCTGCCCCCGCGCTGGACACACCGCTGCCGAGTCTGGTGGCAGAGCAGCGGGCACTGGCGCACCATGTGGGTGAGGCCCACCCAGGGGCCTTTTCTCCCTGAGTGAGAAAAGCAGTTACACAGAAATGGAAATGGGGTTGAATTAGGCACGATCCAGAGTCAGGCTCCCCAGTAGCATGAGGCGTACTACAAAGTGCACGCGATTCAGATGACAACATTTCCACTCTTGGGCTATTCGTGAACACTGGAAATACAGGCTGAGGAGGAAAGCAGAAACAGAGCCTCGGTGAAAACGGGAGGGAGTTGAACATTCTGGTCTTATTTGTGGAAGCAGGTTCACATCCACAGACAGCACTGAACACTTCCCTGCTGAGTGACAGAAAATGCACTGGTTCTTTCCTCGACCACCCACCAGCAGCATTCTCCTGTATCACCCACGCCTTCATTTTTCTGTCATTTACGTCTTTGTCAAATGGCCCTCATACCACTACTTTTAATTTATCATGCGACCTTTATCATCCATAAATCCACAAACAAGTGCTGGCGAGGACGTGGAGAAAGGGGAGCCTTCGGGCACTGTCGGTGGGAATGCGGGTGGTGCAGCCGCTGTGGAGAGCAGTAGGTACTGAGTTTCCTCAAAAAACTAAAAACATAACTGCCTGATGACCTAGCAATGCCACTTCTGGGCGTTTCCCTGAAGCCAGAAACACAGATTTGAAAGAACACGTGCACCCGCGCTCACTGCAGCGCTGTTCACAGTGCCATGGGATGGAGCTGCCGAGTGCCCACCCGCAGACGAGGGAAGAGAGTGGCACCTCTGCAGGCTAGAGCGCTCCTTGGCCACGGAGCGGGGAGCCCACCGTCTGCAACAACGCAGGTGGGCTCAGACCCGACGCCCGGGTGCGATATGCCCGGGGAGGTAAGTCAGAGAAAGACCAATACTATGCGGTTTCCCTTAGATGTGGAATCTAAAGGACAGAGTAAATGAACAAACAAAACTGACAAGACTCAGACACAGAGCAGACCGGTTGTTGGCCACAGGGGAGGGGGTGTGAAACTCGGAGGAAGAAGTGCAGATGGACGGGTGGCCACTACAAACAGCCCCAGGGACATCACGTCCAGCACAGGGAATACAGTCAGTAACGCTGCGGTCCTTGTGTGTGGCACCGGTGGGTGCTGGAAACACCGAGGGGGACACCCGGTACAGTACGTGACTGTCTAGCCACCCAGCTCCACACCTGAAATCAATACAAAATAATTCTGAAAATAAAGCGTAATGAAAAATTTTAGCAGTGAAGGACATATAGCTGTTCCAGAGCTGATGAATCAGTGCCAAAAAGCTCCCCCAAGTGACTCTGATGCATAACTGAATCGGTCACAAGCCTCTGGCTCCTCGAAGGAGAAAAGTCTCCCTGTCTCTGACCTCTGGGACAGGGAGCGGCAGAGAAGGGCAGAGAATCCGGGAGCCAGGCAAGGTCCAGAGACAAGTCGGCCTGCACGTCTTTCTGTCCTCACGTAGATGCTCGCAGATGCTCGACGGAGGCCACACCGAGCTGCCACTGAGCCTCCAGGTCCTCAGTGCAGGCACGCACGGCCAGGCTAGCACGTCCCTTGCAAGGTTCGCAAGTCCCTGAAGGCTGGTGGGAGGGGGTCTCCTTCCTCCCCGGTTTGGGTTCTTCTCTGGCCAGCCGCTGAGGTGTCCTCGCAAGCACAGGTCTGCTTCTCACACGGCAGCCGTGATCTCCTTGCAGGTAAAGGTCCTGAACAATAGCTAAACGCTAAGTTTGGGGTCCAGATTCTAACCAAGTGCTGTAAGTGATCCTCTCCTGAAGCACACACAGGCCCCCGTGAACGACGGGGGCCCCGGGTTCTGTGACCCCACACTTCTCAGGTCCCCAGCACACCCCAGTTCGGGCACAAGTCTCCCAGTCTCGATCAGACAACTGCCACAAAGATCTACAAACCCATCTAAACAGGTGTTCCACACAGAGCAGGCACCTCCCAGCGTGCACTGCAGCTGGTGACGACCACCAATGGGACAGGAGCCTCACAGCCCAGCGCACAAAGGGCGCCTGGGGCCCTGAGCCAGCTGATCCTGCCCCACAGGCAGCAGGCCTGGCGGAGTCAAGCAGAGCCTGCCGGCCCGTGTGCAAACACTGCAGCGGTCACTGGGGCAGGCGACAGTCACCCACTGACCACCCCTGGGTCACACACACACCCCACCCAAAAAAACACAGCACCCTAACCAAGAGGGGCTCCATTATCAGAGGAAGGAGCAGGTGGCTGAACAGGAACCACACATGCACATGCATGCATGCACATCAGGAATCACATGTGCACACACAATAGGAACCATGTGCATACAAGAAACACACCTGCATACACACACTCACAGAGATGCCCCCCCAGGGGCTCCCTCTGCTCTGTCTGCAGTTTGAAGTAAGACCCCGTCATTCCTGAGGGCAGCGTCCCGGTCGCTTTCTGCGGACAGGGAACAGCGGCCTGAGGCTCCGACTCCTGCTGCCCTCATGGACTTTCAGAAGCGTCCAAGTCCCGCACACAGGCCGGGAGGTGGCTCCGACCCCAGTGTTGCCTGGCCCAGCCCTCCCGAGTGGCAGGTGAGCTCCCGGCAGATGGACTCCGCAGGGTGAACGTTCACGGGGACACCACGGACAGGATGGCACGGAAGCAGACGAGGTGCCTTCACTTAGTGATGAGCTGAGAGATGCTGCAGCATCACAGCAACCGAGCCCGACCGAGACCAGGACGGAACTGTGGACACGTTCGGGCGGGGACGCCGCCAGCCATTGCAAGCTATTCCAAAGGGACGGCATGGACATGAAGCTCTGCAAGAGCTGCAATCGGAGGAGTCCTGCAGCACACCGTGTCTTGGGCAGCCCTGTCACCGTGCCCCCCAACTCTCCACTGGGTGTCAGTGCTGAGCCACGAAAGCAAGCCACCCACGGGCGAGGGCCGGAAACTCCAAAGGGACCCTTCCGGGCGCCCACCTGCCTGGAATCCTGTGGGCTCAGAAACATACCCGCTCGTCGCCTACTCGGGAACGTGCCCACCACTCCGAATGACCTTCAGAGCCGCGGGAGGCGGCCAGGGCTGGGGCTGGACCGGCCGGGGGGGGCAATAATGAACTTTTTACAGGGGAACTGCTCCCATGTCAGAGGCGCACGGTGACGCCCCTCCGGAGCTCACCTCGGAGGCGCCAGCAGCATGGCCTGGCCCAGGGACGCCTGCAAGTGCACCCGTGGTGCTGGGTTCAGGGAAGGACACGCGCCCCAGGGCTGGGAGTCCAGGACCACGAAGGCTGCTTGGTCGGGGGAGCGGGCCCACTCGCTGGTATTTGCGTCCCTTCTCCTTCCCTTCCCGGGTGCGCACTCAGATGGGGCTGCGAACACCAAGTGCAGGCCCGAGGCGCGGTGTTTGACACGGGGTCAGCTCCTGCACAGTCCCTTTGTTCAGGGGACGCGGACAGAGCCGCCTGCGGGAGGGCTGCCTGTCCTGTCCCAGCCATGCAGCACTGCACCTGCAGCAGCACGACAGCGCTGTCCCCTCTCTGAGCTCCGTTCCACAAACAAAGGCCCGTGGGCTCCACTGGGACGGGAGGGGTCTCTCCCCAAACCTGTCCTCCATCTGTCCCATTCCCAGGAGAACGCCTCCTCTGTTTCGGAGTCAGAGTCTCGCTGCCACAGGACCAGCCATGGAGCCCTGTGGGGACACGGCGGCGTGGAAAGGACACCTCGGAGAACAGACACACTGAGGGGCTGGCCGAGGCACGCTGCACTCAGGGAGCAGAGGGACAACGTGTGAGCGGCAGGGACGAGACTGGATGCCCAAGGGCTGAGTGCCCACGAGTGTCTCAGGAGACAGAAACAGTAGAAACTACAGCCATTCCTTCAACAAACGTCATCAAGGCCAGTGACGGGCAATGCTCGTGACAGCAGGCAGCCTGACCGAGAGGGACAGCAGGCCCTGAGACGAGACCCAGGCGCTGGTCCTGAGGACTCAGAAATCTCCAATCTTCCTGCAGGGCCTGGCAGGTCAGTCACCTTATGTCGTCCTTTGAGGACACACAGGTAACAGATTTGTCACAATCAAGTGCCACATGGCATGTGTCAGTGTGTTTCCATGATGGTGACCTGGACACACAATGACGTGTCTCCAGTCCTGCCAGTAGCTGCACCCCACATGCCTGGCTCGGGGGGTCACTGAGGAGACGAGAGGTAGGTGGTCCCCTACTGCATGGGCATACCTTTCCTGGACATCCGGTGACACTGATGTGACAGACCCTGAGAAATGGAGGGAAC
>VMDR010001785.1:0-81069 GCA_007922815.1 Macrotus californicus
ACAAAGAACTTATATGTACGACCCATGGACATAAACTAAGAGAGGGGAGAATGCTGGTGGGGGTGGGGGTACATGGTGGCGGGGAATAAAGGGGAGAAAAAAATGGGACAACTATAATAGCATAATCAATAAAATATTTGTTAATGAAAAAAAAAAACCCACATCTTAAACACAACCACTATTACACTTGACAACCCAAACCCTCTCTAGGACTCAATTCATTACCAAGGACTCTCTCTATGCTGGCCCATTCTCACCTGCATCTGAGCGGTAACCAATATCTTCTATGTGTCTCTTCCTGTAGATTGGTTGCTCCTTGAAGGCCACTGGAACACTCTCTCCAACATGCATCAGCCTAGCAAAGAAGTTATCAGTGTGTGTTGTGTGAATTTGACTTTCCCTTCTTACACACAAAGCCACCACGCACAACACCGTAGAAACACTTTTTCGTCTTCATGCACTTTTGTTTTTCTTCTGTGGTAACAAACCCAGGCTCCTGTAATCTGGGCTTCATTCACTCAAAGGAGTCCTCCCTGGACAACTTTTATGTCAGTCACTGAAGAAAGGCCAGACAGATACCTCTGCCCTCCAAATGAAGTAACGGGAAGAACAAAAGCTACACTATTAAGTTTTATTGTGTTGTGATGTTTGGCCAAAGGAGGAGTGTGTGTCGGCAATAAACGTGAATGATACGGTGAGGTGCTCCCAAGAACTTCAACTATAGGAGAGGTAAGTTTGCTCACTGTAGTGGACTCTGTTTTTGCTGCCTGTCACCCAATCAAACTTCTCCGGAGGACTGCTTCTTCCCTACTCTCAGCCCATGTTTGTGGTGGAGTTGACTTCACCTTGAACTCTCGAGGTCAGCCTGTGGCCCTAGGCATGGCCAGTTAAAACATCACATTCCTCTAGTCACAATGGTCGGTTCCAGAATAGACCCATGAGTCAATCAGATCGATGAGACGCAGTGATGTTTGTGGGGACAGTTGGGAGAGAGGCAGACGCACTTTTTAGCCGCACTTGAGCCCAGAGAGAAAGCTGCTGTCATCTGGTCCCACGGGGAAAAGACAGCCTGTCTGAGTGGAGCCATCGTGGACGGATGGACAGAGGGAAACAAGGTTGGAGTCCAGCAACCCTGCCTGCAGCCAGGCTTTTTCATTACATGAGCCACTGAAGTCTCTTTCCTTGAGCGGAAATGGACTGCTTAGCTATAAAATCAACTTAGAATACATATTGGCTTCCAATGAGTAAATCACTCCAGAGCATTTTATTTGATTGTTCTGAAGCCACTGGACTTTTCAGGGGGCTGGTCCTGCGGGGAAGCTGTGAGCACACGGGGGAGCTCACTGCTGGTCTCTTCACCTTTCTGAGCTTCAGCTTATTCATCCCTTAAATGCAGACATTAATAGTGTCCATGTGAATTTTTTTCTCATCTGGTAGCAGATTTTGTGAGCGCAAAAGACTATTTACAGCATCTTGGGTGTTAAATCAATATTCAATCTTTCATCTCTACACGCTCAAAACCTTGGTTTTATTCAAGTCTTAGAAGTTTGATTTCAAGAACACTATTCTATTTCTGAATTGCTTATATTTTACATGAAAATAATATTAGGTGTAAGAGGATCTTTTATTATTGTTCAGGCAGTAATGCAGGTAGGACAAACTAAACTCTGTTAAACAATCCCATTTTTAACTTATAAAATGTAATTCTATTAAATATTTTGAACTGGACTTGTCAATTTCATACATTCTCTTTTTATTTTACGCCCTTCATATGCCTGATCAGTAAATTCTCATCCCTAATGAACAAATCCTTTCCAGGTACTTAACGAAAATTTGTCATACATGTAAAGCACATAAATCTAACAGATCTAGTTGTCAAACAGACCAGAACTATTTACAGACTTAAATTCCCTTACACCTCACAGTTCTAACCTGTCAAATTGGGCTAATCTACCAAATTCTTCAATAAACACATTATTTCAAAATTACACTTTAAGAGCCACACACACACACACACACACACCTATTTGAAACCCAAAAGTATTAATATGATAGGTTTTCTTCAGCATCGCTGCATTTAATTTCTAAGTCTTTTCAGGTTTGAAAAGCCACTTACTCGCTGAGAAAGAAGTTCTAGCATCCCCAGGGAGTTCGGGTTACTGGGTCAGCTCTTCACAGCCACGATAGAGTTACCATCTGGGGTGGCCACGCTGAGGCGACTGGCTTAACAATTCATGGTTGTGCTATATAGTTACCTGCTCGGGAAGCCTGAGGTTGACATTTTGAAAAAGTGGAGGCTACTGGGGTGACAATTTATTAACCAATAAGGTCACTATCAGTCAGAGATTTGTCACTGGGGAGCAGGACCTGAACACAGCAGACTTCCAGGAGGATTCTATTTGAGCAACACCTGGATTTAGTGCGTCTTTGTTACAGTCACCATAACAACAGGAGACTGCTAGTCCACATCCTTCTCCTGGGTTCAAACGACACCCTTCTGCAACTCACCCGATCACAGTTTGCAAGTTAACCCAGGGTGCGAGGAAGGAAATTTCTATCACACAATTTGAGTGGATTCTCAAGCTCTCTTAAGATATTTCCATACAATTGTTCTTTCAAAACTACTGGTTGCTTTTCAGCCTTCTCCCAAGGGTCTGATGTAATTGGTGTGGGTGCAGCCTGGGCATCAGGATTTTCCAAAGTTCCCCACATGATCCTGCTGTGCCGCCGACGCTGAGACCCACTGCGATGCCTTCCTCTCTACCTCTAAAGACATATTAACTTTCTTCCTTTTAGTGGGTTCTTTTTTGGCCAAATTAAGAAATATCTTCCTATCTTGCAGTCACAAAGGTAATCTACCATATTGTCTTTTCTAATAACTTTTTATTCATATTAAGGTCTTTAATACTCTATCAATAGACTGTTATATTGTATGATAAGGATACAATCTTGTTTTTTCCCTAGTAGATAATCAATTGTCTAAATACCATTTATTTTAGGAAATCTGTGTCTTTTTCTTCTTAATTTCTTCTTTTGAAATAATTTTAGATTCATGTGCAATTGCAAAGATGGTACGTATGCCCTCTAAACCCTTCATCCAGATTCACCCAGTGGTTACTGAGTTAGAAAATCTCAGTTTGAATCAAGTCATTTGCAGCTGCAGCACGATATTCCTTCTGCTCTGGTAGCAGAAGCTACGGAACAAATTTTGCCACAACACATTTCATGCCAAGATCCTGCATCAAAATCTCAGACACAGTGGTTTTTAGAGTCTCCAGATCAGCTTCTAGTTCTCTCACTGTCAGTCACCCATCTCTGTGGATTGCAGCCCGTACACGTTCTACATTTTCAGGTGTTCTGCTTGTTGCAGGCCTTCCAGAACGTGGGTCACTTTCAACAGATTCTCGACCATCTTTGAAGTGTTTGCGCCTCACTTATCCGTGCTGCACTCATTGCATCGTCCCCGAAAATCTTCTGAATCATCCGAATAGTTTCTGCAGAGGAATGTTCAAGCTTCATGCAAAATCTGATGCAGACTTGTTGCTCTACTCACTCGGTCGTTTTGAATGCAGGTACACAGAGCACATGCTCACTCAACGGCATCTACCACCCCACTGACTAGTACAGTGAAGTCGTCATTGTTCACACATGCACATTCCAGTCCACTCTCCTTGGCTGCCACGTCAGTCTGTCCTTCTCCCACTTTCTGTCACTTCCCTCACTTCCCATAAGCGGTTTGTGCCCTTTAGGTGCTGATTTGCAGGTGGGTGGGTTTGTGCTTGTTTTAGGACCTTGTGGGTCTCTCCAACGTACTCTGTTGTGAGGCTGGGAGTTTCTCCCGCCACCACAATCCCCACAGATCTTTCCCTCAAACTGTGGTTTTGAGTCCTTAGTTGCCTGAACTGAAACCCAGGGTTTTGTGGTCCAACTCTCTTCCCCACTTTCCCCCAGGCTTGTCTGCGTGAGAATGTAGGATTGCCTGTGCGATCCACCAGCTGCTGCCTTGCTCACTGGGTCCTCCAGCCGCCGGCTTGCTGCATCCTCTCCACCCCGCTGCATGTCTCCACCCCTCCTACCTTTGGTTGAATGTTTCTTCCACTCCTTGGTTGTTGGGCTTCGATGCAAATGTTTTTCTGGCAGTTTCAGTTGTTCTTTGTTTTTAAATTGGTTGTTATCCTTCTTTTGGTTGTGCGAGGAAGTGAAGCATTTCTGCCTACACCTCCATCTTGGCCCCCTCTGGGCCATATTTCTTTGTCTGGGTGCACCTGTTACATAGTAAAGGGCAGAGCTGTAGGTGTTCACCAGGGCAGGGCAACCCATGTCGCTGGTTGTGACGCTGTATGTGGGGGAGGGGTCTGAGAGGGAACAATGCCACTTGCTCCGCTCTCTGCCGGTTTTCAGTCACTTCCCCCACTACTCACAATCAAATTGGGCCCTTCTGGTGCTGATTCCCAGTGTGTGGGCTTGTGTATGTTCTAGGACCTTGTGGGTCCTCCTGCGAGGCTGGGAGTTTCTCCTGCTGCCGCAGCCCCCACAGGTTCATACAGTCAGAGGTTTTGCGGCTTTATTTCCTCATGCTGGAACCCTTGGTTGCGTGGTCTCATTCCCCAGTTGTTCCTCCTGGTTTATCCACATGCAAATATGAGACCGCCTGCTCCACCAGCTGCCACCTTGCCTGGTCAGCCAGCCACCACCTTGCCCACCCTGGTCCTCCAGCTGCTGCCTTTCCACGAGTCCTTTCCACCCGGCTACCCAACTCCACCCCTCCTACTGGTCTGGATGAATGTTTCTTCTTTAACTCCTTGGTTGTTGGACTTCCATACAATTTGATTTTCTGGCAGTTTGGTTATTTTTTATTTTAAATTTGTTGTTGTCCTTATTTGGTTGTGCGAGGAGGCAAAGTGTATCTACCTACGCCTCCATCTTGGCCAGAAGTGACAGATGTTGCATTTATTACCAATTGAAGGCAAGACACTCCACCAGAGAAAAAGATTGACTCACTTTATTGAGAGATTCACTTTATTGCGGTGGTCTGGAACCAAACCCACAATATCTCCAAGGTAGGCCTGTATTGGTCTGTGTTATGGTACCCTGTACATCCCTAAGGCTTTCTTCACTTTTCTTTATTCTTTTTTGTTTTTGTTCCTCTGACCCAATAACATCGCCTGATCTGCCTTTGAGTTCACTGATTCTGTTTGATAAAATGTGCTGCTGAACCCACTTAATGAATTTCAGTTATTGTATTCTTCAGCTCCAGGATTTCTGTGTGGTTCTTTTTTATATAGCTTCTGTCTCTGTGTTGATATCCTTGTTTTGTTCATGCATCATTTTTCTGATTTTTTAATGCACTGGCTTCAAGCAGGGGAAGAGATGTAATAATCAGTCTGGCTGGAGATTCTGGAGACCTCACAACAGGTGTTTGGTGCATGTGACTTCTCCCAGCCTGTGAGGCTGCTTTCCCAAATAGAGGGGTTGCTGGTTTCTTTTTCCGATCTCTTCCTCCCTCTGGTGTCTATTTGTGGTACTGCAGATTTAGTTACTGTAAATAAGACATTCAAGAGATCACTGAGATCTTATTTTAGCTATCATTATGTTTAATTTCCGAAAGCTATTTCTTATCTTTTAACTCTTCCTTTCCACTAGCAACTTTCATGTTTTATGGAGTAGTATCTTTTCAGACCTTTCTGATGATATAATTAGAATTTTTAAAGTTTTTACTGTGCCATTATAACTTTCTGTTCTCTAGAGCCACTTGCTGTTTATCTTCCCTCTCTCTCTCATGCTTCTAGCTGTCTTCATAATTCTGGCATTCCTGGTTGCCTGTTACAACATAACAGACCGGCCCTGGACAGGTGGCTCAGTTGGTTGGAGCATCATCCCGTACACCAAAAGGGATTGATCCCCGGTCAAGGCACATACCTAGGTTATGGGTCCAATCCCTGGTCAGGGTGTGCATATGGGAGGAGGTTTCTCTCTCAAATCAGTCTCCCTCTCTCTCTCAAATCAATAAACATATCCTTGGGTGAGGATTAAAAGAAATAGCAGACCAAGTTTATTAATTCCAGGGATTGAGTTGGTTTTCCCTGCTGCTGTATCTGTTCCCTGCTGCAGTCACCCCCTTGAACAGGAGGATGAGCAAGGTTTCCTGGCAGACTTGACTGCAGGGTCAGTGGGTAGGGGACGGTTGGAGAGATGGGGGGAGGGTTTATAAATGTCCGCATGACAAAAGCTTTATTCTGGTATGCCAACACCACATGGAACATGCTAAATTTCTCCTGGAGATTTATTGGGTTTCTGGAGAGTGACCCTTCTGGGGTTTTGCTGCATGTGCACATGCACACACATGCACATGGATATGTGTGTGGCTTGTCTGGAGGGAAGGGCCCGTCACCCTCCATTCTGGAGATAAGAGGGGTGTGAATGACTGGTACAAGCTTCTGCAGGGACAGACCTACAAAGCCCCTCGTTTTTAGGTCCACCTTTTATCTGTCCTCCTCAGTACTTGCTAATTATGAACTTGGAGCCTCTCTGGGGTTTTGCCAGGAAGACTGGCTCTCACTCCCCTTGCCTATGCCTGGGCTATGGCTTCCCTCACTTGGTTAAGCCATCATTGTGCATCATCTACTACTAGAAATTTGTCTTTGCACCCGACACCCCTCTTCCCTGCCATTCTCTTGGCTGTTACGTTTACATCCTTCTCTGTTGTTTGGGGGAGGGGTCTCAGAAGGAAGGAGAGACAATCACTTGTGCTCAGACTACTGTCTCAAACCTTTAACATTACCTGCTTTGCAAATCTCCAAGAATATTTGTTTATTTTGCAACTGCTTTGTGGGGTGGAGGCATTGCTGTTAAATAGTGAGGCCTTTGTTCTGAGCTCCTTGATGTGTTTGTGAATGCAAACTGGCGGCAGGGCTGAGCAGAGCTGAAGAGCTTTTTGTAACGGAGTAAAGCAACCTGGAGTTTCCAGGGCAGTCTAGGAGACCGCGGGGAGGTGGGGGGGATAGTGGATGGGAGGAAAGAGCACAGCAAACTAGTGACACGCCAGGATATAAACCCCTCCCCAAGATTCCCAATCTCTCAAAGGGATCCTAAACTTACAAGATGCCCTGACAATTTCTCAGGGAAGTTGTTGAGGGTTCTTAGCTCTGGGATAGGGCTAAGGGGGACAAAACAGAGAAGGCTTTGTAGACCACAGGAACCTTTGGCAAGAGGAAACCATAAAAGCATATATCCCAGGAATTCGCAGAGACTGTGTGGAGGGTTGGAGTTTTTCCCTTCTGGGGAATTGGCAGGGCTCTGAGACAGCACTACAGAGCTGTCCTGGGTTAGGAGAGTCCAATGGGCACCTGCTACCTTGACCCTCTTACGTTCACCCTCCACAGACTTGGGTGTTCTCCCTAAAGGGTGATGTGGTCATGACATTCCCCTGCTTTACATTATTGTCCACATTTTTTATCCTGTCATCCAACACCCCTCGTGATCTGGCCTCCATCTACCTTGTCAGCTCCATCTGCTCCTCACAGGACGCTCTCAACTACATCAACGTTTCCCTGCTCCCGAAAATCCTAAGCCTTCCCGTCCTCTTCTTTCCCTAGTAAATGCCCACTCATTCTTCAGGACCAAAGTCAACCATCGTCCCAGTCTTCTCCCTCACAAAGAGTTAGCCGTTCCCACCTGTGTTCGCCAACACCTTGTTCGGAGGGAAGTTTCTCTTTTCCTGGGTTCTTGGAAGGACTAGATATTATTAACTTCTGGGCCCAAATGTCCAATACAGGCTAAGTTCAGGCCCTCCTCTGGGCTCTGATGGAACCCTGGGAACAACTGTAATGACAGCTATTGCCCTGCATTGGAACTCTAGGTTTACATGCCAACCTGCTGCACTCAGAGAAAACAGGAGCCGTGTCTTCTGTGTCGGTATTCCCAGTAGCTAAGAGAGGAGGCGGGGAGAGAAGGAAGAAAAATGGAGGGAAAAGTAAGAAGGGGGAGAGGAAAAGAGCATGAAGGAGAAAATAAAGGAAGGGAAGTCAGAGAGCGACTGAATTATTAAAACTCAAAAGTCTGGATAACATAGAAACCCTAGCCCGTGAACTTGGTCAAACAAGGGCAAATAACCCCTGGCTGGTGTGGCTCAGTGGGCTGGGTGTCAGCCTGGATCCAAACCAAAAGGTTGCAGGTTTGATGCCCAGTCAGGGCACATGCCTGAGTTGTAGGCCAGGTCCCCAGCAGGGGGCGTGCGAGAGGCAACTGATTGACCTTTTTCTTGCACATCGATGTGTCTCCCCCTCTTCCCCTCTTTCTCCTTCCTTTCCTCTCTCTCTAAACAAATAAATAAAATCTTTTTTTAAAAAAAGGACAGACGAGATTGGTCAGCAAATTATGTCCCATGATCAGAGTAGGGGCCTTGCACATTGGTCCCGGGCCTTACAGGCAGCAAAAGCTCGCACAAGTCCCAGTAGTTGTCACTAAGGCTTAGGTTTAAGGAGTAATGAGGCCGAGCTCCCAGGCTGAGAGGACACAAGCAGGCCTGGCTTGGTCGTGGGCCTGATGAAGAGCTTGGCCTTGGAATCAGACATATCTGATTTGAATCCCGGCTCAGTCATTAGGTCAAGTCATTCACCCTCTCAGAACTTTTGTATCTTCAAACTGAGGATACTGCTACCTTGCAGGTTAGTTGCTGTGACAGGTACAGCCAGCCCCCGCCCCCCGACACACACACACACCGCCCAAAGAAGGATTTGTAATGGGGTCCAGAACTCAGGGTGTCCAGGAAATATTAAAAATATAGGAAGTCCTTACCACCCCCCTAAGTCTGAACTGGGGGATGGGACAAGTGGAGCAGGGCCATTGAGTAATTTTGCATATCAACAGTTTTGCAAATAACCTCTAGAATGTTCATTTAACACATCTTTAACTTTTGACTGGTTTCATGGACATGTTAAATAGCTGTGGCCCTGCTTTGAGCCAGGGAGATGGGAGTGACTTTGACCCAGGATGTAACTGGGAGGCAACTCCCCTTGGTTACAGCACCTGCGTAAGAGCTTGGAGATGATTGGCTCCACGCCATGGGGGCCACACCTGCCCAGACTTACTATGGCAGCCCAGTAAAGCTGGAAAAAGACAGGAATGCTGGCAGGTGTAGCCGATTGTGGGAGGAGACAGAAATGTGGATGCAGAGGAAGACTGGTGCTGGGGTCTAAACCCAGGCGCGGCAGCCACACAGTGCAGGTGGGGGGACTGTGCGGCTTTGGTGAGGGGTAGAACCACGCAGCTTTGGGACTCCCTTTGCCATGCAGCTTAGGAAGCCAGTAAGCAAGATGTAGCAGTGACGTAGAGCTCTCTCTTGGCATTTTGGAAGAATGCAGGAGAGATGCTGTGTGAAGGAAAGGGGTGAAAGGACTCTTGCTGGTGGGCCATGAGAAGGTACCATGTGGGTTTGGATTAAGAACTGGAGATCCCGGCAATACAGCCGATGGTGCTGGGAACTGTGGGAGGCTTGCCAGCTGAGCATGGATTGCTGGGAAGGACCGGGAGCTACTTGAGGCACAGACCTCTATTTCTTTTCCTGAGATGCGGTACCCCAGACTGGGCAAAGAGGGGAAGGAAGGATTGGGTGTGCTTGTGGGTGTTTTAAGGGACTTTGGGCTTTTAATGAAGACATTTAGTCATTACTCTAAGTCTGCATAACTTTTTGAATAAATAGTTCCTTTCCTTTTCACCAATCTCTGGCATTAATAGCTATAATTTCCTGGTGGCAGGCAAGGCAAACCTAGTACAGGGGGACCCCAGGAGAAAGGGGGGCCATCCTGTAATAGTATTTTGTCCCCCATCCCCCAGGTCTGTTTGGTAACATTATGGAGATGAAAGGTAGTAGGTGTGCAATAACCGGTGCTCAGCAGATGTTTGAGAGACGGCGATTTTTATTATTTGGGATTGTGAGAACTCATACATGCCACTGTGGGTGACTACGTTTAAAATATTTTGCATGGAGATTTTCAAGTAGGAAAATGTGTGTCAAACAAAAGTGCTTCGTAAATTGTCATACACATGTTAGGGAATCATTTGGGAAGTCTTCTTCTAAAGCTGGGAAAACACAGGTTTCGGGTTTGGGCAGAAGCCGGTTCGATTCCTGGCCCTGCCGTTTACTGGCCAGGTAGTCTAGGATAAGTCCTGTTCTGTCAGCCTGTTTCTGCGACTGTCAAATGTGCGTGATTCTGACTTCGCAGGGCTGTTGAGAATTCAATGGGATCAAGTGTGTAAAGTTCTGGGCACATCCCTTCCTGGGTGGGTGGCAGGGTCCCCTATGATAGGTCAGGTTATGGGTGGTCAGTTCCAAACTGGGTGCCACAGTCACATTCTGCCAACTGGCTACAAATGAAGGAGGCCCTTCACGCCAGAGGAGCAGGGCCCCAGACTGGCAAGTAGAGAGGGGTCTTTTGTATTTATGGGAAATCTGGGTGAACACTAAACTACGTAGACAATGCTGAAATCTGCACTGTGGAACCAGGCCTAAACCAAGGCAAGAAGCTGGGAATGATCTCTGCTAAATTGTCCCAGACGCGGGCACTAAATTATCGTTACTGAGGTCAGACTCTCATGGGTTCATCTTACCCCACCCCTCATGTCCTGCACCCTGCCGCTGTCATTTTTCCTAGATACAGAGTAAGTTCTCCATCAACAATCTAAAGTTGAAAAGGCTGGCACTAACGTCCTACAGAGCAAATAGCCCAGGGCCTCATGAAGAGACCATACTAGCTCCCATCTCCAGGCAATCACTTGGTCCCAGGTAAGCCCCCAAGTGGCTGCTACTTCAGAGCCGGCAAGGTGAGTGTAGTGAAGAGTACCATCTCAGACTCGAGGGAGGCCCAAGTGTGAACTCGGCCTCTACCACACACTGCTGTACGACTTCACCTCTCCTCACTTCTGTTTCCTCATCTTATCCCCTCGAGGGTTGCTGCGACAACTAACTGAAATAAAGAATGAACGTGACCGATGGACTCTATGGCACATAGTGGATGCTCAATTCCTGCTACTTCCTTCCCTTCCTCCGTCCTCCTCGGAGGCCCAGCGACTCAGCCTGCCTTCCTTTGCTTTCCAGAGCAGCCGCCCACTGTGTCTTCCTTGAAATTCATTTTCTCCCAGAGTAGCTGCAGAGACCACACCCCCAGCACCCCACTTCTTTAATGCCCCAAATAAGTACACAAGTCCTTTGCAATGAAGAGTTTTACTGCTAATCACTCGGGGAACAGATGCAGGCTGGGGTGGGGATAACAAGTCACACACAGGGGGCAGTGTGAAGGTCCCTGGATCACCGCTCCCTGAGGGCTTCCCTTTCATCTCTAAGGCAGGACCTCAGGCCTCTTCTCCAGGCCGAGGCCCCTTCCATCGGTGGACTGCTCCCCCAGCCCAGCTGGGCCACAGCAGATGGGAACTAGCAGGCCACTGCACTGTGCCCTAAGCAGTTCACACACAGTTTGGAGGATCTTCCGACAGTGATGCCCATTGCACAGGTACTTCCTCAAAGGCCAGGGACGGTGGCCCTAATGAAATGAGCATGTACTAAACCTATCCTATTTCTCTTTCACCCCAAGGAGATGAAGCCAAGGCCAGATCTTCTGACTTTCCAAAGCAAGAAATTGGCTTGGAAGGGGGCAAGGATTTTTACTCAAGAGTCCCTTCGCAAGGCATCCTGGAGACCCTGGCTTCAGAGGCAACAGGAAACCATTCTCCAAAGTGGAGTGAAGGGGTTGAGGTCAAAGAGGCAGCAGCAGATCCTAAAGATCTTTCTATACTCCTAGTGGGTCTCTCTCTCCCTCACTCTCCTTCAGCTGGAATCTTTCCCAGCCTGCTCTCCCACGTGTGTTTTCTGGTGGCGGATGAGGTTTGAGCTCCGGGAGAAGTGTTTCCCACACAGGGTGCACCGGTAGGGCTTCTCCCCTCTGTGGGTCCTTTGGTGGGCTCCAAAGTTGGAGATATCGCTGAAGGTCCGCCCACACTCGGCGCACTCGTAAGGCCTCTCGCCTGTGTGGGTGCGGTGGTGCACCCCGAAGCTGGAGCTGTTGCTGAAGCTCTTCCCGCACTCACAGCAGATGTAGGGCGCGGGCTCGAGATGTGTCCGGTGATGCACGGCCAGCGTGGCACTCTGGCTGAAGCTCTTGCCGCAGATGTCACAGCGGTACGGCCGCTTGCCCAGGTGATCTTGCTGGTGCGTGGTGAGATCCGAGCGCCGCCGAAAGCTCTCCTGACACTTGGGACATTTGTAGCGCTTCTCTTCCAGGTGGATCCGCTCGTGCCGGATGCGGTTGGAGCTTCTCGAGAAGCTCTTGCCACATTCAGAACATTTGTAAGGTTTCTCACCTGTGTGGATCCGCTGGTGTGTTCTCAGGTTGGAGGTATTATTGAAGGTTTTGCCACACTGGGCACATATAAAGGGCTTCTCCTCGGCCTCAGGCCTCGGCTGAGCAATGGGGTCCCCTGGCTCTCCAGTGGGCACAGTGACTTTCTGCCATGGCTGTTTTGGAGGGGCCCCTTGTGGCCCCTCTGCCTGTCTCTCTTGCCCATGCTCTTTCTCCCCAGCTGGGATCCGAAAACCCTCTGAGTCATCCACTCTCCAAGGCTTACCCCGTTCCCCTTCCTCCGGCAGGTGCTGTTCTGGATCCAGCTCCTTCTCACTGCCCATCTCCGAGCCCTGAGAATGAACACAAATGGTCAACACCTTTATTCCTTGGGTCGAGCCAGGTCACAGGGAAGCATCTCTTCTGTCTGAAGGGGGATACACACCTTCCCCACAGAACCAGCCATCAGAAGTAACCTCAATTAATAGACACGATTGCATAGAGTGCCTTTACTTACTTCCAAGTGAACAAACTTCCAGATATTTAAAGCTACCAAATGAGAACAAAAAGAAGGCACTGCTTTGTATACCACCAACAAATATTATTTGTGCAATTTTAATAATATCATTTTTCTTAGTACCACTAAAACAATAATGGCCTAGACTATAATTTAAGTGCAAGTAAAGGAGCTTCCATTTTAGAATGATTTCAGCTTTTCAGAATGAGTTCAACTGTAAGTTAACTAAAATTCCTTTTATTTTTAATCTTTTTTTTTTTAAAAAAGCCCTCCTTAACAGCATCCATCTATTTGTCTGCTTTCAAAATGATCATAACAGAACCTCTGATTCTTGAGATACTCCTACTTGTTTATAAGGCCTGGCTTTGCACCCTGATAAGGGTTCTGCCACCCTTCCTTTCCCTTCCCAGGACCTCACCATAATCCAGCAACTAAAGAGTTAACATCTGAGACCTCCAAGACCTACTGCAGGGCACTCAGCCCATGTCTGTTTTGATTGGTCAGTACACACTTCCCCTCTCGTGCACCATGTATAGTACGTGCACACACACACATACTCCACATGCACAGCCATCCTCACACCCGATACACTCAGCCACATTCTCACACCACACTCAGCCACACACAGATACATATACCACACTCACAGCACACAGCCACACACACATATCAAATACACCATACACAGCCCTGCCACACACATGGCTACACAATCACATACCACACACTCCCCACACACAGTACCAAGCACAGGGCCTACTTGTGCAGACACTGGTAAGTGCTTGTCAAGCTGCACACGTTCCTTTGAGGACCTACAGCGGAGGACAGGGAATGAGAAGACAGAAGCACTTCTGATAAGACGAGGGCCTGGTGTTTCCTCTGGGCCATGAAGAAATACCACTTCAAGGGCAGAGTGGGCTGCAAAAGACGCTGCACAGCGACATGAACCAAGGGGTGAGGGAGAGATGCACAGACTGACAGGACACTGACGGAAAACAGACGGCGACTTCCGTCCAGTCAGTACACATTAGGGGAAACAGCAACATAAAGTAACAGCCGGGGCACTGACTACATTTAGGCTTGGATCCCAGTGGTGACACATACCATCTTCATAACGCAAGTCACTCGGCCAGGCCGAGCCTCAATTCCCACAACACTACACTGATAACCTACCTACACTGCAGGACTTTGCATTACAGAAAACGCCTGCGACATGCTCAGCGTGGTGTGTGGCACTTATTGGCACTCAGCGAACAACAGCTGCTACCACAGTTGTTGAAGACACTGTTTCCTAGACCTGCGAAGAATACAAGGATGAAAAAGCCCCCTTAAGTGACCTCGTTAGGAAAAAAAAGGTTTTTCAATTAGAAAAAGGTACAAGACCGTGTATAATCTAAATTGTGAAATACGGAGAGAGCCTCAGGTCTTTAAGAAGTGGGGTCAGAAAACTCTGTAAAGGGCCAGGGAGTACGTTCAGTAACTATTTGGGGCCCTAGGAGCTCGTTACGGTCACTCCGCTCCGTCGTGTGGTCAAAGCGGCCACAGGCAACATGTAAACGAATGTGGCCGGGTCCCAATAAAACTTTATTTAAAACAAAAGGAGGCAAGCTATAGTTTACCAATCTCTGTTAGAGTTTTTTGAGGGATCTAGCTAAGCAATGTTTAAAATAGGCTTGCTTCATTGTCAAATATGCAGCTAACCATCAGTTTATTCCTTGATACTTATTCACTGTTTCCTGACCATCCTTTTAAAAATGACAACCCCTCCCACACTCCCAGTCCCGTCCCCGCAGCACTTCTCACCTGCTAACACTGCATTGATTTATGTGTCTCTCATTTATTACCTGTCTGCCCCTGCTAAAACGGAAGTCCGTGAGGGCCAGGGTCTTTGTTTCATTCACTAATGTAACTTCAGCTCCTAGAGCCGTGGCGGTCAGATAGAGTAGGTCCTTAATAAATATTTGATGCCTGAGCTGAACAAATTAAGCCCAGGCTTGTCTCCAGAACCCATGCTGTGCTTGTGAACATTCCCACCCATTGCTCCTCGGCAATCTCGATTCCGACCCACTTCCTCCGTTAGGCCCCCACAGAATCCTGTACTTGCGTTTACTGTGATTTGCAATTATCCATTTACATGTGTTTCCCCTAATAGTTTATAAGCAACTTGAGGGCAGGGACTGGGGCATTTTGGTAATCTCTCCCCAGCACAAGGCCCAGCACTCACATGTTTTTAAATGTATGAGTGAATATGATCTTGATTCACTCCCTGCCCCTGCCCACCCCACTTCGGGTTCCATGCAGTGGGCTACACAGCCTCCACACGCTTCCGATCCTGCTACTCTGAGAGCCTACCCTTCACCAAGCTCTGATTCTACCTCGGGCTGAATGCTACGTCAAAATAAGAGCAGAAAGATTTAGGACTGTGGTTTCTACCCTCAAACAGGTCATGGTACAGGACAGTGAAACAGGCTGTGAACTCCAGAAACTCTTGTACAATAGAAGGTGAAGTTGCAGGGGCACAGGGACTGTGCCTTAGTCACTTTCGTACCCACTCCTCAGTGCCTCACTCAGCAGCTGGCACACTAAACAGGAACCGATAATAATAATAATAGTTACTATTCTCAAACCCATACCAAGTGTTAGGCCGCGGACTAAGCACTACACGTGAATCATCTCATTTCATTCTCAGATCTTAGGTTAGAGATGAGGAAACCAAGGCTCAGAGTAATTGTAACTTGCCCAAGGGCACGCAGCAAGTGAGTGGCAGAACTGGGACCTATGGCCATCACTCCAAAGCCAGTGCTTTTAGGCACCACAATCGTGTTGGAGGGAGAGAGAAGAGGGGAGGAGAAAGGGAGGGAGGGAAGGAGGGAAGGAGAAAGGAAGGGAGGGAGGGAAGAAAGATGGAAGGGAGAGAGGAGAGAAGAAAAAACAGTGCCATAGGATTTTAGACCACATGGGCATCTCTCCATGAAGAGATCTGGGATGAGCAGCTTCGTGGAAAAGGTGGTATTCCAGCTAGGACTTGCAGAATGGGTGAGCAAGATCAGGACTCACAGAGATGGGGAACCCACTATCTACTGAGAAAACAGTAGCAGTTAAGGTACAGAGACACTTTCACATCACATTTCAGAGATTTGGGGGACAAAGGGGGCCATCCAGCTGGTCCTCCCGGGAGGCTGGGAGGTACCAGGAGGACCAGGAGTGGAAGGGATTCTGGCAGTGGAGGAGAAGCCAGGTCCACAGTGAGAGCCAAGGAGATGGGGCCGGCCACATGCTGCAGGCCAAAGGCCTGGACTAGAAGGAAGAGACCAAGCTGGAAGTTGGTCTGAAGGGCCAAAGTTTGGGTTCTTTAGGGTCAAGTCAAGAACTTGGGGGAGGAAGGGGTAGAGGAGCTTGGAAAGACCAAAGAAAAAGAGGGAACTGTGCAGGATAACTGGATAACGGGTCAGAGATGGAGGCGGGGTGGGGTGGGGGGGGTTGGTAATCAAAGGAGTCAGAGGGTCAGAGAAGGTGGTCAGGAGACAGGGCGCAAATGCTGCGGTCAGAGGTGCCGGGGCACCGGGTCGAAGAGGCTGGGCTGTGTGTTGTGGGCAGGGAAGAAGCCCAGGGCGGAGCCCGAGGAATCGGGCGTTCTGGAGGACAGGGGCTGGGTTCGGAGATGCCAGCGGGCTTGGGCCGGAGGGGTGGGAGAAGAGGGGCTGACCCCAAAGGTATGGTCAGTGCAGGGGGACTGGAGTACTCAAAGGCCAACAGAAGGGACAGGGGTTAAGGACTGGGGCCAGCTGTCTGGCGCGCGGACTGGGGAAGGTGGACAGGGGTCGGAATCTCAGGGCCCCATTTGTCTTCACTGGGTCCGGGGAGCAAAGCCACAACCTCTGGCTCCCCGGAGAGATGGAAGGAGACATGCTCAGAGTCCCCGCCAAAACATATCCACCTCCCCCGTGTCCCCGGGCCCAACCTGAACGCACCTCGCTCCCGCCGCTCGGTCAGGGACAGGGCTGCTTCGGTGGGCCGGGGGAGGGGCCGGAGCCGGAACCCAGAAAGGACCCACCCTACCTTTCCAGGATTGGTTCCTGAGAACCATCTTTCCTTCCCATTGGCTGTACTAGCTGCCACACCGCAAGAAACCCGAGCGGGACCGCCAATAAGCTTTGGACTCGGGAGTGGCCTGCTGGGAGTTGTAGTCCTGAGGAAAATCGTAGACTAGACGAAGAAATTTTCCAAGTTTTGAGCCCAGCCAAAACTGCTGGACGCTGGGTTTCCTCCTAAGGTCGTCAGATTTCCTTCTGCGCTTCGGCGTGAAAAGCCCAACGTGCTGGGCCACTAGTCTGGGAAGTTGTAGAATATGTAAAATATGTAGAGCTGCCACTACCCCATGAGTTGGTGAGGGTCGCAGGTCGTGTAGACATCCCACGAAGCCTGGAGTCCAGAGCCTCAATCGAGGTTCATAATTTGAAACCAAAGGGTTGTAGAACCGGAAGGAAGTTTAAAGATCAACGAACCCAATCCACTTGTCAGAGAAGCTAATGGTTCCCTGTCCTAAGGGCCACCTCCAGATCTCCCAATACTCTTGCACAAGGATTTTTCCGAGTCCTATGCAGTGAAACTTGATTGTTGTTCATCAGTCCTGACGGAACAAGGATTAGGATTTTTTTTTTTTTTTTAGGCTTCACTTTTAAAAGAAAAAATCCTAAATGAATAGGTGGGCTAAATGAGGAGGCTTCTCATATCTGCACGGTATCTCATTGCAAAGACTATTGTCTTCGGAGCAAGATAAACCAGATTTAGAATCCCAGTTCTAGCATCCAGCTATGTGGGAGCACCATTTTCCTCCGTTGGAAAATTCTGGCAGAACTGTTGTAAGGATATATCAAACTTCTGCCTCCCCAAACAACAGGTTTCTTTCCTGCTGGTAAATTCTCTTGGGTAAAGCCAGTGTGAACAGTGTTAGTTTTAAGATTAAGATATTCCAGAAAGTAGGTTTGAAACTGAATATGGATGAATAAAATATAAATACCCCCCGTACACTATTAGTTTATACATTGGTTTAAATAAAATGCTAAGAAGGTAGGCTCAGAAATAAAACTGTGGCTTTATTTTTAACTGTGATTAAAGCTTGCTGGGGTGGATTCAAGGCTGTTTGGAAACCAAGTTCATAATGTGTTTTCCTCTTATCAGTCCAAATCCTTTTCCTTCAACTTCTCATTCACAGTGTAAATAACAACAATGGATACAAACTTTTATTTAAGAACTATACAAAAGCAAAGGAAAAATTCTACTCAAGCACTGTGGTAATTTTATGTATCAACTTGACTAGGCCACCGAGTGCCCAGATATTTGGTCAAATATTCTAAATGTTTCTGTAAGGGTATTTTTGGATGAGAAGATTAACATTTAAATCATTAGCTTGAGCAAAGTAGATTGACCTCCCTAATGTGGGCGGGCCTTATCCAATCAGTCAAAGGCCTGAATAGAACCAAAAAGCTGACCCTTCCCCTAGTGAAATTCTTTCTACCTGACAGCCTTCAGATTGGGACATCTACTTTTTCCTACATTCAGGCTCAAACGGAAATATCAGTTGTCCCTGAGTCTCAAGCCCATCAGCCTTCAAACTGGAATTATGCCATAGGCTGTCCTGGGTCTTGGGCCTCCACACTTCAGTAGGAACTAGATCATTGGCTCCCCTGGATCTCTCCAACCTGCTGATCCTGAGGATTACCTCAGATCCTGGGACTTGCCAGCCTCCATAATCACATGAGCCCATTTCTTATAATCTCTCTCCGTGTATATATTCTGTTTCTATGAAGAACGAAGAACCCTGACCAATACAGGCACTAACAGAGTAACAGAGAACTTCTCACAGAAAGATACAGTTTTTGTTGGGTAGAACTGAGCACCCATCTGCAAACTGAGAGCCAGTCTCTCCAAAACGGGGCCAGACCACACACGTGGTATGACTTGAAAGAGACTAGACTTCTTTCTGCAATCCACACCAAAAAATCAGATTAATTGTTTTATCCTCACACCTGGTCTATCAAATTCCTATCTGAAATCATTACTCTCCGACCTAAGGCAAGAGTGCGCTACACAAATAGTCAAGTCTTCCAGTAGAATGTCTTATGGGAGAAAAGTGACTACACCGGTAGTTAAAACTGCCTCTTTTTCTAGGAGGACACTCAAAATGGCCGGGACAACAGACTGACTCCTCCATAGCTGTCATTTCAAGGCCACACACAGCTGGCCTGCTGTTTGAAGTTGTGCTTCCCAGCTCCCTGACTGTGCTGCCGAGACTGTTCAGGATTCCAGCTACCACATTTAAAGTCCCTGTGCCTTCTCTGGCTGGGTGGCTCACTTAGTTGGAGTGTCATCCTGTATACCAAAAGGTTGCAGGTTCGATTCCCATTCAGGGTACATATGTAGGTAGCAGGTTCAATCCCCAGTCGGGGCACTTACAGGAGGCAACTGATCGATGTTTCTCACATCAATGTGTCTCTCTGTCTCTTTTCCTCTCTCTCTAAAATCAATACACATGTCCTTGGATGAGGATTAATAATAAAATGAAAGTTCCTGTACCTGGTTATCACTAACAAGTAAATTAGCTTTGGAAACATGTATATTAGCTCTGGAGATCATCAAACTATATTGTAAACAGCATCAAGGAAATAGAAAAGGATACTATGTTTTATCTCCTGCCTCCTCCCCCACCCCCCACAGCCCTACCCTATAGTCCAGAAGGATGAAGAAAGAATGTGTGACCCAAAATATGTTTACTTTTAAAAAGCTGGCTTTGAGGGCTTAGGGCTCAAACTGAAAAAAAAAAAGAGAGAGAGAGAGAGAGAAGCAATTCTTGTCAAAATAAGTCAGACACTGGGCCTGGTAACCTCCGGACGAAAAGCCGGCGTGCAGGATGAGGTAAGGGGAAGTCCTCCTGAAGAGGGCCTCCAATGGAGGATCGTGGCTCCCAGGGACGCACATTCAACATCACCACCTAAGCCTAATCTGATTGTTCATTTGCTTTTCGAGGATTCTCTGGGGCAATGGGAACTGCAAGTCCGCAGAAGGAGACAGGGTTTAGAACCAGGAGATAAATGGCGTGACTAGAAACCACAAAAGGGTCTGAATTTGGGGAAAGAAGATGAGCTGTTCCAGAATCCAATGTTGGGCCAGAGCACTGGGCTGCACGGTCAGGGGAGCAGGTAATGAGGCACCTTCTTAAAAATAAGGGACTGTGAGCCCCTGGAGGGCGGGGCCAAGGTCAGGGGGCCAGGGCAGGGTCATGTCCCTGTGTGGGGAAAGCTCTGGTGCCTGAGGGGGCAGTAAGGAAGAGTCCACTGTCAGGGCCACGTCCCCATTAGCATGGCCTTTTCCATCTGGCTTGGGGACAATTGATTCCTCCGATTTCTGGAGTTCCGAACAGACGATTAGAGGAGCCATGTTTTTCCCTTCATCGTGAAGGCAAGGTTCAAAGAAAGGGCGAAGAGGGCCAGAGAACGTGTGGGTGAAAGTAAAAATGTGGGATTTGTCGGTCACATTGTAGAAGGAGATGAGTCCTGCCTCGTAGTCCAGGAAAATCCCTACGCAGCGTGGGGGTTCTTTCAGGCGGAAGGAGGTCTGCGGGGAGGTGAGAGCTTCGTACTGGTTCCCACGACTCTGTCGCATAAGCCAGTGTCCGTTGGCAGGCGAGGCCGTGACCTTCCCCTTCCTGCTCACGGACTCACTGCACACCCCCAGGATCCATTTGGTCTTGTCTCCCACGTACACCTCCCAGTAGTGACAACCAGCTACGAAGTACTCGGAGCCCAGGACACTGACGACGAAATCAAACCTCTGGGGGTTATCAAGCACAGGCTGCCTTCTGTCTCCAAGCTTCACACATCTGCGGTCCTCAGACAGGATGAGTTTGGGATGCGCCGTGTCGGGGTCCAGGGTCACCGCCACTGCAGAGAGGCAAAGAGAGGTGAGGCTTGGGAAGGCTAGGTCTCACGGATCTTTGGGTAGTTTTGGAGGGAAGAATAATCTCTAGGTCTGCACCCCTGTCACTGACCCAGTTTAGTTCATGATCCCCTCCACCCCATGTGTCCAGGAACCAAAGACTGGAACTCTTCCAGGCTCCTAGGCCTCCTGGTCGGGTATTAAGTAAACGCAGAGAAAGTTTTTCCTCTGTCTGTGAAGATGCCTTAATCCTTAGGAAATACTGCCTTTGTCTTCAATGGTCCAAAGGAAACTACTGTGCGATAACAAACATCGGCTCTGATGTTAGACCCAGAAGCCACACTGGAAGTCTGAGCCCCAGCTCTGCCGCGTGCTAGTCATGTGACCTTGGGCGTGTTATTCATCTCCAAACCTTAGTTCCTCCATCTGTAAAGAGGGAAAAAATGGCAGCACCTACGCTGCAGAGCTGTCATGCACGTTTGATGAACTGACGCAGGAGACAGTGCCTCCTTCGCACGGTGAGGCGGTGATGCTCACTTTGTTAGCTAAAATTATTGCGTGTAATTATTATCTTTAAATGTTAATACAGAGAGAAGGATTCTTCCAAAAATTGTGGAAGGTCACGGCGAGTCTCCCTCCCAACCCCAGTTCAGGAAACAGGCTCTTCTCAGAGCGTTAAATCCGTGAAGTGTGTACTCTGCCGAGGGGGTGGGAATAAGCCAGACTGTGAGTGTGAGAAAGGTTTGTGAGTTCCCAGAACGTCAACCAACGTGCCCCGGGTGCTCTCAGGTGGCCCACTCATCGGTTCTCTGTACCTGCCGAAGGAAGGTGGTGTGGACAAAAGGGGGAACAGCCTGGGAAATTGATAAGGACCCAAGCAGTGAAACTCACATCTCATGGACACAGCAGCAAAAAAAATGCAACTATTGAGGAGTGAATTAAAAGAGAGATGTGCCAATCTTTTAGAATAGAACTATGAAAACTTTTGTAGTCTACAATGTTGGGGCTTCTGCCCCAGCCATTCCCTTCTCTGAGAGTCCCCACCACCAACCCCCAAGAAAACCGATCTGCAGAGCAAGAAGAACGTGGAAGATGCGTAGACGGTGAGGGGACCTCGGGCTGTTTGCCCAGTGCTGGGATCAGAAGGACTTCCGAAACCAGAAAGCACAGAAGAGACTACACAGGACAATTTTTTAAAATTCGACTACCTAAAAATAAGACACTCCTGCATCAAAAAAAAAAGTAATATGAGGAAATTAAAGTGCAAATGAATAACTCAGAAAAATAATTCGTGACAAAAATGGCACAAGAAGTTTCTGCACTTTATATAGAAAGAATCCTCACAAACCAAAAGGAGCCAGAATAGAGAGAAGGGCAGACGAGTCACCAAGAAGACATGCAAATAACCAACAAATTTTCTAAGTCTAACTGTGATCCTCCCCCGAAGTTACAAAGATTTCTAAAATTTTCATAAGTAGATAAACAGGTTTGATTAAAAAAAAAAAAAAAAAGCCAGTCCGCCTTCCAAAGGAACAAACAGAACATGGGGCTCTGAAACGCGGATGGATTTCACTGATGGGACTCACCGAAGTGCAGCCGGGCCCTTCTCCAGCCTGGAAGACATAAACGCGATTGTAAGAGCGAAACGGATAAGCCCCAGAGGGCGGGAGTCGAGCACGGGGACAGTGCACCTCACCTGAGTTGGCGGCAGCTCTTTTCAGCTCTATAAAAAAAAGAAACAAGAGGGTGAGCGATCGCTGAGAATAGAGAATCAACAGGAGAGAAGCTGGTTTGGAAGGTTTAAGAACGCAGGAAACTTACTCAGTTCACTCCGGAGTTTCTCTAAAGAATAAAAACAGTTAGGTCAGAACGAGCGCTTCCATGTTTGCATAAAGCTGCAGTCGCATCCCAGCCAGCTCCCCTCATCAGACGCTCACTAGCCCTACCCTGAATGTCCGTCCTGTACCCTGAGTGACCGTGCTTGCAATAGCAGCGGCTCCCAGCCGTGCCCCGGGAGTCCTCAGACATACCGCACAGGGTCCGCAAATTACTAAGTGAGCCAAGCCTGACAACGACTCATTAAATGACACGTCTCACACATCCCAGGAATGACAATGTAAATGTATGTAGAGGTTGAGAGAGAAGAATAGACTATAAGTTCGTTTAAAACCATCACTGGGTTTCAATTAGATTTTCTTGTGCATATTAAGGTAAAATAAACAGACATGCCGTGTCTGAACTTTGTTTTTTTCAATAAAGGGGGTCTCTTACGTGAACTGATGGAGAAACTCTGCCCCACATACAGTTTAATGAGGATCCATCCACCTTGGATCCCACCCAAGGGAATGTCATGCCTGGTGATTCAAGGTTTTCCAGACGGCTTCACCTAGGGGAGCTACATGTCTGCTTGGTTCAACGTTTCCCATTTAGAGAGTAGGTAACTGTTGTACAGCAAAGGGAAGCAGGGAATATTTGAGAAAAGAGGCCATTGAGAGCCAAGAAATCTCCACCCCTGTGACTTGAAGTACCCTGGCCCCCTCTCTTCTGCCTCAGGAAGTAAAACTGAGACATCCATCCTGAAGCAAAGATGTTGGAGGTAGGAGGTCTGTGCCGCGGATGAGAACTTACTGAGGGCTTTATGGAGCCTTCCTAAAAGAAAAACAGAGAAAAAGGCACAAGTGAGCAGAAGCTCTGCTTTATCCCTGAGCCTGGGAAGGCTCAGCCATCCACCCCCCACAGGGAAAGGATGAGGTTCCTATCAGCTGCTAGAGCAGTCACACCTCTTCCCTTCCTTTTCGTCTGGTTTCACTTCCGCTGTCTATGTGAGTGTTTCTGTACGTTTGGAACTCTGTGTACACGAGTGTATGCCTTGCTGCCCTTTTATTACCTCCTGTTTATAATATCTACAGTGGAGGCCTGGCACTGGCTTGTGGACATGGCTTTATTATTCCCTACAGTAACTCCCCTGAGTCCTGTGGAGGGATTCACAGACTTGGAGATTCCAGACGGTGTGGGGATGTGTGTATGCTTCGTGTGCTTCAGGGGAGTACTTGTGGCTTCTCCAGAGGGGCCATCTGGTCCACATTTTCCCTAGTGTTGGCCCTGGCAGGGAACTGAAGTTATACATTTGATTCCACTGTCAGGCCCCGTGCTAAGGGCTGGGAATGTGTTAGGCGTTAGGCATTGGGGAAGTGAAGCTAAATATGACGTGGCCCCTAAGGAGCTCATGGTTTATGTTTATGTTAATGTTCTTAATATAACTAATATTACAGCTATAGAATGTTAAGTATAATATTGTTTATATTATTTATATACTATATTATTTATAGATAATATAGACATATTATATTTCCACTACTGATAGCCTCCATTTACTTGTGTCTTGTTCTCATAATGAGGTAGGCACTGAATCCTCTCCACAATGTGAGGTGCATGTAATAATTATTCCCATTCTCCAGACTGGTGGTCTGAGGCTCAGGGGGACATGGAAATTTGCCCAGGTCATCCAGTTATAAGGGGCCAAGAAGGCAGGATTGGAGCCCAAGTCTGTCTGACTCCCAGTCGGAGGCCTTCACCACTGCACGGCACATGCTGTGCCTCTGGCCTTGGACGGAGCAGCCACAGTGTCCCTGAAGGTGCACGCCCACACTCTCACCCGCTGGGAGCAGATGTAAGGGAGGGGAGAGGAGGTGCCCAAATCACCGCCTGTGGAACCATTTCTGAGCCAGTGACCTGTCTCAACTAGATTCTCAAAGGGCAGGGACCTGCCTGTTTTTTTGTCTCTCAGGCATCTAACTTCTACCCTCCATGGCCCAGAGCACATATGCAATTGACGAAGATGAAATAGCAATAAGGGAAAGGAGTTCCAGGCACTGTAACAGGAGAGTTGTTGTTTTATTTAAGTTGTCTCTTTTAATCCTGAAAAAAGTCAGGTGAGGGGCCTCATTACCCCCATTTTACGGATGAGGAAACCAGAGCCCACAGCAGTGCAGTGACACGTCCAAGGGGGGGGGTGATCTGACCAGGTGCCGCTGACCCCAGAGCCCTGATGCTCCCACTGTATCCCACCACCTTTCTGAATGCGAAGGTTGTACGGATCCTTGAGATTCTCCTTAACCCAGATGAGCATATTCACATGTTTTTAAATAGAATATAGGTTTTCCTTTTTAGATGATTGGTGGAAAGGCTGACAAAGGGAGCTCATGATAATTCAGACCTATGGATTTTTACCACGAGCATCCCCTCACCCACAGCCACCAGCCCCGCAACCCTTTCAGATGGGAAGGTAAATTCCAGGCATATGAATGGAGGGTATGTGGGTGTGTACCTGTATAATGTATGTGTAGCAGCAGACTGTCAGCATTGGTTTAAAAAGAGAATGAATGTTATTTGTTCCTGCCCCTTATTCTATACATGCAATTACCTTTTTCTTTGGCATGGTCTGAGAGGAGATTTTCTAGAGGGAGAAAAGTTTAAAAAAAAACAAAATGAGATTCTATGCCATTACCTTGAAGGTCCCTGATTCCTACTGATTTTACCTGCTCTTGAACCTGTCCATTTCTGTCATCACCTCCACCTCCCCGATCCAGGCCCTCATCATCGCTCATCTAGGTGACAGAACCAGGGGCCCGAATCGCCCCCAATCCTGTCTTGCTACTTCTGGTGTCTTCCGCAGCCAGAGAGAGCTTCTCGAAGCCCAATTCTAATCAAGACATCCCACTCACTTCCTCACGACTGCCCTGAGGAGAAAGACTAAATTCCTTCACATGATCTACGAGGCCTCAGGCTGCCTGGTCCCTGCCTAACTGCGCAGCCTCTCCCGCCACCTTTCCCCTCACTTCTGCACTGTGTTTCTTTCTCAAGCTATTCTTTCTGCTGTGGACAATTTTCTGTTCCCTCCTCCCCCTGCCTGTCCGTCCTCCAGATCAAACATCACTTCCTCTGCGGACTCCTCTTCCCTGAAGCTTGGTTGGCTCCTCCCGCTCATAATCTTCACAGCTCCCAGAACGTCCATTCGTGGCATTTGTACGGTTGTACTTTTGCCTTCATCTGTGCAATTATTTAATTCCTGTATACCTCCCTGGCTGGACTACAAGCTCCAGGAGAGCAAAGACTCTGCTTTTACTCACCCTTGTACCCCTGGCATTTAGTACAGTCCAGGGCACTTCAGCAGACAATTATCAATTATTTGTTGAATGAATAAAAGCTTCCTCCACGTTTAACCTACATGACTGCCACAGAATAGTCCACAGCAATGAGTCCACAGACAAAAGTCATCAAACACACAGAAAGGCAAACTGTTACAAGTCAGAGACAGCCACGCCTGCAAATGACAGGGATAGGACCCACATTACTGCCGCCACCAAAAACAGCAGAGGTTGGAATTTGCAGGTACACAACTTGGATTAGTGGCACTGGAGACAGGAAAATGAGTAAAACATAGACACACGCCCACCTATTCCAGGACACTTACCTACCTCCATCACCTGTTCATAGAGAAGCTTCTCTGGAAGGGGGAGAAAGAGAGAGATGTCAGCTCGGCTTAAGGAAGAGCTTTTCCTTGGAGTTGTCCAAGGACAACAAACTGCCTGAGTGGGACTTTGCTCTTTGTCACTGTGGATGTGTGGCCATTTGAAAGGATTAGAGGGTCTTTAGACCATTAGGTAGGGAAAGGGGTGTTGGAGATTATGTGTCTTTCAAGGTGCCATACAACCCCAAGATCCTGTGAAACGCAATCATATTTATGAGGGTTTTATCCAATGGATAGAATTGGATTTTTTAATTAATTAGAAGACAGGCAGGATCAGCTATTTTTAATTTCTCAAAAGGTGAGAACTTACAGCTCTTCCCAGGAGTTTTCTGCAGCTTCTTGGATCTTCTCTGCAATATGCCCCCAGAGCACGGTCCTACCAGTTTTCTCCCAGTCAGTTTGCAGGGTCTCCAATCTGTACCAGCACATCTATGTCTCCTTCCTCCCAGCCTTCTCCTGGAGAAGCGTGGGTCCCACTTCCTGCCACCCCACGCTCCCTTACCACTTAGTTACCTTTTGATCTTCTTTGCTTCCAGATGAAGCAAATGCCCACCACGATGAGAAGTCCCAGGACAGGCAGGATCACAGCAAGAGCCACTTCTGAGGAGGAGAACCTCCCTGGAGATGGGGCTGGGATAGAACCACCAATGACCACCCTCACCAGATATCTCAGCGCTTCTTCCTGGCCACCTCATGTGGAAGATGGCTCAGGCACATCCCAACTGTCTCTGTCACCTCTGGGGAGAGACTTCCAAACAAGGCTGGTGAGGCTCTTTGCTTCTCTCAGTAACTCAAACCCTGGATAACTCGGGGATGACTTTAAAGTGACATGTTCATCTCTCGGGAGTGGCTTTGATGGTCCTCCCTAAAGACAATGGGTTAAACTCCGCTTCCCAATCACAGCCTCACCCTGCTCTGTAACTCAATGGAAGAATTATCCAAGCTCTTTGAAGAACTGGAGGTGCTTCCTCAGCAATCACCTGTAGTCTCTGCCTGAGTGCCACCTGCTCGCATTTCGAATCCGCACTCTGCTGTGGATCTGCAATCAGTGACCCCCTTGCCCTGAGCCATATCAGCGGGGGCAAAACAATTTCTGTGGGGCTACAACTACAGGCCTAAAGCCTAGGCAGGAGAAAGGAAAGAAGAAATAGAGAAGAAGGAAAGATCAGAGGAGGGACTGTGACAAGTGGTGAAGAGCCTGCGCTCGGTGAGTCCTCTCTCACCCACCATGGGACCCCGGGCAGAAGATCGAGCCTCTCCATATCCTCTGGGAAACGGGATGATGATGATCCCAGTCCCACTGGGTTGCTGGGAGATGTAAAGAGAGGAGGAAAGTGCTTAGCACCTAGTGAAAGGCAGTGGCAGCAGGAAGAGAGAAAGGGGACAGAGAGAGAAAAGAAGAAAGGGACTCGCAGAGGTCCACGATCACTCCTCAGCTGGGACCCCAGGCCACACGATCCTTCTCGGCTCTAAAACCAGCCTTCTCTGCCACATGACTCCATTTCAAGGGTCTTTCAAAGGTTTATAACCCTTTGACTCATTAATTCTACTTGTGGAAACATATTCTAAGAAAATAATCTAAATCATTTCCCAAATTACGTGCAGTGATGCTCACTGCACTGTTAGAGGAAAAACTGAAACTATCCTGATGTCAGGAAATAGGGCTTTGAGCCTTGGCTGGTGTGGCTCAGTTGGTGAGGCGTCGTCTGGCAAAGTGAAAGGTCACTGGTTCACGCCTGGGTTGTGGGTTCGGTCCCTGGTCGGGGCATGTTCGAGAGGCAATCGATTGATGTTACTCTGTCACATCGATGTTTCTCTCCCTCTCTTTGTCCCTCCCTTCTCCTCTCTCTAAAAATAAGTAAAATCTTTTAAAAACAAACAAACAGGGCATTGATTAATTTTATTATGCTATATCCACACAATGAAATACTATGCAGCCCTTAAAAATCATGTTGCAGAGAACTACTTAAGGACCTGGGCAAAAAATGCTCACAGCCTTGTGAGTGGAGGGGAAAAATCGCCCTAAGCAGAATACATGTGTATAACGACACACACTCAGAGATACATACATGAAAGAAATTCTTAAAAGAAATGCCTCAAATGTTAACAGTAGGTCTCTCCAATTTATGAGAGGTCTTTTTGTTGTTGTTTCTTTAAAATATTCTGTATTTTTAAAGATTTCTACAGTAAACGCGTTATTCTTAGTGCTTAAAAAATTCAAAAGTTCTTTATAAAGTTTCCACTATGGTCAGAGTTTTCTCTGGAACCACCAGGGCCTTTGAACCTGTTCTTTGCCCCAACCTTTACCTGCCATGACCATGGCTGCGGTCTTCTCTTGGCCAAGGGCCACGTTGCGGATGGCGCAGGACACGTTGCCCACGGTGCTGTCCTTGACTTTGCTGGATATCGCTGTTTCGAAGAGCCCAGCTTTGTCCAGGGAAGAGGCTTCGGTCTCGGATGGAAGCACTTTGCCTTGAGGGTCTCTCCACTCAGCCCAAGGCCTTGGGAACCATCCCACCGACCTGCACACCAGCTGGATCCATCCAGCGTCATAGCCCTTCACATGGATGTAAGGGTCGGAGCCTAGAACTGGAAAGGAAAGCTACCTGGCAGCGCCTAGGCAAGAGCCTGGTCCTGGCCAGAGCCCTCTGCTCCGTCCCACGGCCACCCGGCGTGAGCAGGGGGTGGGGCTGTTGATTGCACTTGACTGCTTGCCCTCTCCCCACTCCGCCCTGCCGTCTCCCAAAGGGACGAGGCAGTCTCTGGCTGCAACCTAATATCTTTCTAAATCCACCCCTACCAGTAATGGCATCCCATAATCCACTCCCCTTTGCAAAATGACTAACCTGCAACCTGCAGATGCACGGTGCCCTCTCGACTTAAGTTTCCAATCTGGACCCGACATCGGTATGGCCCTCGGTCGTCCAGCCGGACGTCGCGGATCTCCAATGTGACACTTTCCTCCTGGTACTCTCTCACCAGCGCCGTTCTCCCCTTATATTCCGGCACCACATCTTCCTGGAGGTCTTTCGCATCCCGGGACACGTGAACAACCTGGGAGGGCCCGGGAGTCGGGGTCCGCAGCCAACGCACCTCGGTGATGTCCTTGATCGACCAGAGGGTGAGGGGACAGAGCAGCTTGGCAGTGCCCCCTAGCGGGACCAGGTAGAACTTGTCGGAGTCCCCTGTGCCGTAAAGACAAAAAAGGGACAACGCAATCTGGGAGGGACGGGAGAGCAAGAGCTTGGCAGAGCGTGAAGGGGATGTCTTGGGGAAGCAGAGAGCCTGAGAAGGTCATTGGAAAGCACTGGGGTTGGAGCAGAACCCCAGAAGAAAGAAAGCCTGTCCCCAGGCCTCCCTATTCTTGGGACTCTTTGCTCAGATGCGCCAGGCAGGGAAAGAAAGTCAGGAACTCCTACCTGACAGGTGGATGGGCAGCTGGACGAAGAGGAGTGTGATGAGGCAGCTGGAGAGCCAAGAGCCAGAGGAACCTGCCACCTCCATTTGAGCTAGGAGGAAAGACAGGGAGGCACCAGAGAGGGTTGGTGAGCTTGACGTGAGAAAGCTGGCGTACAACCTGGGAGGTGGAGTGGAGATGGAGGCTGCACAGCAGGTGCTCAGGAATCACATAGACCCGTGTTCAAATCCCAGCTCTGCTACTTATGTCCGTGTGACGTTGCGACGTAACTCCACTGAGATTCTGTCTCTGCATCTTTAAAATGGTTATCAATATACCTCCTTGCAGGCTTTTTGTGAGCATTGAAGGAGGAGAGTGCTGAACACAGAGGCTGGCCTCACGGTTGAGTCTGTAAATTCTGTGAGGGTGAGGGTGCAGATGAGGTGGGTGCGGACTGAGGTGAGACGCTGAGTGTGCCCTAGAAGGCACGGGCAAGAGTCTGGAAGGCTGAGAACTTATACCCAGAGCTAACCTGGTAACACCAGAGTACTGGCCTCCTTTTACACTTACTGCCCCAGGCCAGGCTTGGGAAATGCTACAGGCCAATCGTCCACCCACAGTGGGGCCTGGAGCTCTTCCCTGACTGCCTTTTCAGTTTGACTCTGGAGAAACAGCAAACCAAGGCAGCGAGGTCCCTTCATTTCATCCTGAAGGCACTGATCCTACAAACTCAGGGTCTGGAGTTAGAAAGACCTGAGTTCAAGTCTCAGCTCACCCAGGTACTACACTAGCTCTGTCCCTGGAAAGTTGTATAAATCTGGGGGCCTCCAGGTCTATAAATGGGGAACCTTTATAGACAGGGGGGCAGGAAAACCCGTCTTCACAGGGACTGTGAGGGTTCAAAGAGGGTTCAAAGGCATGTAAAGCACTTGCCAGCAATGCCTGGCAGAACACGCACTCAATAAATGAGATGTGACCCCTGAGAAGTGTGGGGCACTGAGTGCACTAACTACAGAGAGACCCTGAAGGGTTCCCCACCTACCTGAGTGCCTGAAATTCCCATAGCAGGAAGCTAATCTTTCATGCCACCATTGGGAAGAAGTTTAAATGCAAAAACACTCAAGGGAGAGATCATCTCCTAAATTGTCTCCAAGACTGCAAATCTTCTCCAAAGAAGGGGGTCTTTGTAAAAGTTATCAGGCCGGGTCCCTAAAGGTCTTGAAATAGGACAAAGATGGGACTTGGAGGAGGTGGGGCTGTCAACGAGAGGTTGAGAAACTGAAGATGGACTTAGGCTTGAACACATTTCCAGAGCTGTTTTTCTGGTGGCCAACAGCATGCCGGTTTGGGGTTGTTTTTGTCTTTTAATCCTGACAAGTATGGTTCAGTCCTCTAATCCCCGGATGTTGCAAGTGGCACCGTAACGCTAGGACACAGTGAGGTTGGGGTTGCAGTTAGGGTTTTTTGTTTTGTTTGCCTTGATCCCATCCATTTCTCTGCAGGTTGCCAGCTACTTAGAAACTGAACAGGAGAAACTAGGTGAATGAGAAAATCTCTTTTCTTTGAAGGTGGGAGTGGGCAGGGCCCAGGGTCCCCTGGGGTTATCCCAGTCCTCCAGACCCTCAGTTAAAAGGTGCTTCTGTAACACACCTGGGTAGACATGGCCAGAATGACACAGAGCTCCAAACTGACCTGGGGCTGCCTGAAATCAAAGGAGAGGAGCCCTCCCCCGTCTTCCTAAACTCAGCTTGTTGATTAACTGATCCAGAGGTAGTGTCTGGAGTCAGCCTGGGGCCAAGCCCAGCTCTGCCATTACCGGGCTGCGTGACCTCAGACAGTCTAGTTCACGCCTTCCAGCCTCCTCTCATTCACACATGAAATGAACTCAGTAACAGCCCCTACTTTGTAGATAGGGCTACAGTAAGGGTGCATGGAAAATACATATGAAATGATTTGCGCCAGGTTCTAAGAATAAAAAGGCAAATCCATCAGATTGCCACTCTGTGTAATGAGAGCAATTGAGGTGGCTTTAGCAAAGGAGTCTCCCTGAAGCACGTTATCAAGTTACTGATTAGTGGTAGGCAGCCACAGGAGCAAACTAACCCAGGAGAGGATGTCAGCAGAAAGAGGGTTTTTACTCACTAGTCATCAGAGAAACGCAGTTAGATACGATTTTGTCTTCCTTGATATCATCAAATATTAGAAAAAATAATACCCAGAGTTATCACACACGTGGGCACAATGACTCTCTTGCCCACTGCTGAACAACTTTCACAGGGATAACTCAGCAATAAGTGTGAAATGATTTACAAGTATGCAAAGTTTTAATCCAGTAATTTTGCTTCTAGGAAAGAATGTTATGAAATAAATAAGGATATGCACAAGGATTTGATGGTGAGGATGCTCATCACAAAATTATTTACAAAAGGGAAAAATTGAAAACAACCTAAAAGTTCATTAAAATGGGAATGATGAACTAATTGCACATTCTTGCAATGAAATACTCTGTAGCATTTCATAGTCACAGGACAGAACAGTCTTTAAGAGCAATGAGGAATTTTCACTGTAATCCAGACAATAACTTTAAAAAGCTCCGGACAGTATGGTCCAACTTAGGGAGAAGATGCTGAGAAAAAGGCCAGAATGTAGATCTTCAACAGTGGTCACTTCTAGGAGTGGGGAAAACACTGCAAGAGAAGTCCGCTTGACAACTCCAAGCAACTTAAGAAAACCCTGCGAAGCTGCAAGTGATCGGTCTGAAAGCATGAAGCCCAGGACCTGGATAACCGTAGGGCTGGATAAATGATAGCTGTAATAATCAGTAATGATAATGATATCACCGAAACGAGTCATTAGGAAAAACCCATCCAGTCCCCTGTCACTCATCCCCTTTTCTGCTCATTTCCCATTGCCTCCTTTTGTCCTTTAAAATGTTCTCATGAGTAAGGAGAAAGGGGATAGTTTCTCCAATGAACCTGAGTGTCCTGAGACAGTTAAAAGGCTAAAAAGAATGAAGAGAGGAGTGGAAGGGGGACTCACCACCTTAAGAATCAGGGGCCCTTTGTTCATCAGAGCTGGAGTCTCCAAGCTGTGGACATTCCCTCTGTCCATTCAGGGAGGTCAGGCATTAGGCAGAAGGATCAGGAGGGGCTCTGGAGGGGAGCCTGGGAGAAGTTCATCTTTTATTCTAATGCCCGCAGCCCTCAGCCAGGGGCTCCCTCTGTCTGTCCCACACACTCCCTTCTAGCTGTCCCTATACACCAACAAGCCACACCCTGCCTGTCTGCCCCTGATAAAGGAACAGAGCAAAGAGGAGCCTCCCTAAAAAAAAAACGAGGGAAACTCCAAGTGCCACCGGGTGTGCAGGACCCTTGGCCCTCAGCACCCTTTCCCTCCCAAGCTCACTGCAAAGCGATTCCTGTTCATCCGATTGACCCTATGTCGCCCTTTCTGAAAAGCTTGCTCCCATTTACTCCCCAAATATGAGTAAAATTGTAGATCGGTTTCAGAGCCGGCCACCCGTTAGCCACCTACTTTAACTCACTACCTTTATCTCCAGCTGCACGCTGATGGGTGCTTTCTGACAAGCGCTCGCTCACTTTCCACCAACCTGTGATAAACCCTTTCCTGGCGATCTTGACAGCTTCCATAATGTCCACAATTGTTTATTCATAATAGCATTAATTGTATCCTTAGCAATGCACTGTCAAAACAAAACAAGCAAAACAAAAACAGACTCATAGAAACAGCGTCTAAAGGGGTGGTTGTTACCAAAAGGGGGGGTGTATGTGAAAGGGTGGGTGAAAAGGTGAAGGGGAATGTAGTCGATACTGTGGTGAGAACACATGTGACAGAGGACCACTAGAATGGAGGTGGGGGGGGTGACCGCACTGTAAGGTATAAAAATGATGTCGAATCACTGTATTGTTCACCTGAAACTAATATAACCAATACAAGATTGTATATCAACTACACTTAAATAAAATATAAATTTAAACAATAGTTATTTCTAGAAAAGGCATTGAAGTTGATGAGAGGAGGGAGATAGAAATTTTATTTTTGCTCTTCATGTTTTTTACAAGGAGCACATATTATTTATATTTAAATAGTAAAATATATATGGGGAAACCCCAATGCATACACTTTTGTATATTTTTTAAATTATGTTTTATTGATTATGCTATTACAGTTACCCTGATTTTCCCCTCCGCCACCTGGCACCCCCCACTCCCTCAGGCAATCCCCACACCACTGTTCATGTTCATGCGTACAACTTCTTTGGCTACTCCCTTTCCTATACTGTACTTTGCATCCCCGTGGCTATTCTGTAACTACCTGTTAGTATTTCATATTCCTCTCACCTCTACACCCATTCCCTCATACCGCCCTCCCATCTGGCAACCATCAAAATGTTCTCTGTATCCATGATTCTGTCTATGTTATTCTTGTTTGTTTAGTTTGATTTTTAGCTTCAATTGTTGATAGATGTGTATTTTTTGCCATTTTGTTGTTCATAGTTTTGATCTTCTTCTTTTTCTTAAACAAGTCCCTTTAACATTTCATATAATAATGGTTTGCTGATGATGAACTCCTTTAGTTTTTTCTTGTCCGCAAAGCTCTTTATCTGCCCTTTGATTCTAAGTGATATCTTTGCTGGGTAGGGCAATCTTGGCTGTAGGTCCCTGCTTTTCATGACTGAGCATTTCTTGCCAATCCCCTCTAGCCTGCAAAGTTTCTTAAGAAATCAGCTGACAGTCTTATGGGAACTCCCCTGTAAGTAACTAATTTTTTTTCTCTTGCTGCTTTTTAAGATTCTCCCTTTATCTTTAACCTTTGGCATTTTAACTATGATATGTCTTGGAGTGGGCCTCTTTGCATCCATCTTGTTTGGGACTCTGTGCTTCCTAGACTTACATGTCTATTTCCTTCACCAAATTAGGGAAGTTTTCTTTCATTATATTTCCAATAGATTTCCAATTTCTTGCTCTTTCTCTTCTCCTTCTGGCACCCCTATGATAAGAATGTTGGACCTGTTAAAGTTGTCCCAGAGGCTGCTTATACTATCCTCATCATTTTGTATTCTTTTTTCTTCTTGTTGTTCTGATTGGGGTTTTTTGCTTCCCTATGTTCCAAATCATTGATTTAATTCTTAGCTTCATCCACTCTACTGTTATTTCCCTGAAATTGTTCTTTATTTCAGTTAGTGTAGTCTTTGTTTCTGGCTAAATCTTTTTTATGCTGTTAAGGTCCTCACTAAGTTCCTTGAACATCCTTATAACCAGTGTTTTGAACTCTGCATCTGATAGATTGCTCATCTCCATTTCATTTAGCTCTTTTTCTGGAGTTTTATATGTTCTTTCATTTAGGCCGTGTTTCTTTGTCTCCTCATTTTTGCAGCCTCCCTCTGTTTATTTCTATGTATTAGGTAGAGCTGCTTTGAATCCGTGTCTTGGTAGTGTGGCCAAATGTAGATATCATGTAGGGTTCAGTGGCACAGCCTCCCCTATCACTCAACCTGGGTACTCAAGATGAGCCATTTTTGTGGGCTGAGTACACCCTCCTCTTCTAGTTGAGCCTTGGTTGCTGTTGGAAGATCAATGGGAGGGATTTACCCAGGCCAGTCAGCTCCAAGGACTGGCTCTGACCACTTAACACCAACCTCCGCCCTCCATGGAGGATCAGCTATGCAGGGGTAGGGTGGTAGTGCTCTGACATGGTCTATAGCTGTCCACTTAGGTACGCTGGCCCTGGGCTTCCCCTGGTGGTGCAGGCCAAGGTCAGCCCCCACCTGTGTTTTGCCTGGGGCCATGCTGCCTGAGCTATAAAGCAATCTGTGATGGCTGCTACTTGTGCTGGGCTTGGAGTTTCCCAGGCAAAACCAAGCTGTGAAACTAGGCTGGCTGCTGCTAGTGCCAGGCCTGGGACTCACTGAGGCCAGCTGTTGCTTGTTTGATAGGATTTAGGAAGTTGTGAAGCATGAGCCAACACCAGCCATTCACATGGAAAAACAGCTTGAGTGGGCCCATAATTTGAGTGGGGCAGAATCTCTGCAGATCTCCAAGGCAGGTCAAACAGGGTTAGCCAGGTTGATGGAATATCAGTTATGGCATCAGCTTGCTGGCTCTGTAGTAGAAGGGTTTAGAAAAGGGACAATGGCCTCTGCTCACCTCGATGCCAGACACTTCGTTTCCTGCCTGTGTACCACTGGTGCCTGTCAAGCAGCTACCTTGGTGCTGGAGCTCAGAGGGAGTGAGTCTGAGTAGGTGAGTCCATGTGTGGGTTCTTTAAGAGGAACTGTTCAGTGTTCCAGCAGTTTCTTCCACCTACTCAATCCCTGCTGGTTTTTGCAGCCAGAAATTGTGGGAACTTATCTTCCTGGCACTGGAACCCTGGGTTGGGGGTCCTGGGTGTGGGGCTGGGACTCCTTGCTCCCAGGGTATCCCTCCAAAATTTTTATCCACCACACGTGGATATGGGATCAGCCTGTTCTGTGCCTGTGCCCCTCCTCCCGGTGTGGATGGATGTGGTTTCTTTAATTCCGTAATTGTCAGACTTCCATTCAATTCGATTTCTGACAGTTCTAAGTGCTGTTTGTTCTATATTTTAGTTGTAATTTTGATGTGGTTGTGCGAAGAGGCGAGCCATGTCTGCCTATGCTGCCATCTTGTGTCATATATTTTTGAACATCATAAAAATAGAGTACATTGTACATAATTCTCTTTAATTTTCTTTTTTTACTCAACATCATTTCCTGAATCTAGCTGTCACCTATGGTGGCCCAAACCAAGTCCCCTCAACCCACTCGATTTCGGAATAGCTGACACTTGCAAAAAAGCTGCTAGTGTGCCACCCCAAAGGCCAGAGCAGCTGCAGCGCTTGAGATGGCTGCTTGGCCGGTGTGCAGCCCAGGAGTTCAGGAAAGTTAATGCCTGGAGGGATCAATCTGCAGCGACCAGTTGGTGGAAAACGCTCTGGCCTCGCACCTTCAGAGAGACAGTTCTGAACTGCACTCGTCACGATTCTCAGAGGGCTCCCAGTGGGAACGAGCACAGTAGCCCACAGTGATCAGTAGTAGCTCAATGATGCACATTTTATTTGTTTTTCTTCCTTTGCTTCTCACTCCCCATTTCTGATCCCGGCGATCACCTCCTAAACAGGGAAAGACTCATCTCACACTCTGCTTTGGGTAGAGTACAAGTGAAGACACTGACATTCATCCAAACCAATCCACAGAGCTGCAGGACATCCTTCCGCCGCTGCGTGGTAGACCACTGCATGAACATACCAACACATTGTCCATTCCCTTGATGATAAAAATGTGGGTTGTTTCTGAGCTTTTGTTTTCACAAACGGTGCTGCTATGACCATTCTTGATATATGTTTCCTGGTCCACACGTGCAAGAATTTCCCTAGGACAGCCGTTCTCAGTGTGTGATCCATGAACTCTGGGAGTCCCTGACACCTTTTCAGGAGGCCCCCCAGGATCATTACATTCATAATAATACTAAGCCAATATTTGCCCTTTTCATCATGTGACATTTTCACTGATGCTGCAAAAGCAATAATTTTTCAGGTCCATGCACACACACACACACCTACCTATGTACATCACACCATTCCCTTACCTATCAAATTAACAATAATTCTTTGATATCATTTAATAACCAGTCTATGTTTACATGTTTTCAGCAGTGACAAATGTCTTTTTGCACATGGTTTGTTTAAATCCGGGAACCAAGCAAAGGGCACACATTGCATTTTCTGGTTAAGTTTTTTAAGTGTTTTTAATTCATACTAATCCCTCTGCCTTTCTTTAAATGTTTTTTGTTATACCCTTGATTGTTGGTAAAACTGGGTAGTTTGTGCAATATTCCAAATTCCAGATTTGGCTGAGGGCTTTCTTGCAGTATCATTTAATTTATTTCCCTACCCTGTCAATTTCCTACAAACTGGAAAGCTAGAGGTTTCATTAGATTCAGGTTCACTTCTAAGCTGTGTGACCTGGACAAGAGCCTTAAGCTTTCTGTGTCTCGTTCTCCTTATTTGTAAATTGAGGATAAGGATGGCGCTACCTCATTGGGTTGGCGTGAGAATAAAGTAGCTAAAACATGTAAAATACTCAGAACAGTGCTTGACACCCAATGAACAGTACTTATTATTATTGTCTGAGAAAAGCCTTCAACTTGAAAGTCAGAGAGCAAAATAAACAACGAAGACAATGGAGGACATGGAGGAAAATGGCAGAAAATTACAGTTGATACCTTTAAAAATATGAAATTAGAGAAGAAACTGAATCTACAACGAAAAGCAAGATGCTACCAAAAAGAAAGTCAGGAACCCAGGAAAAACTCTTGGAAATTAAATTTCTATAGCAGAAATGAAAAAAAAAAAAAAAAGAAATAGTAGAAGAACTAGAAGATAAAGTTCAGGAAAATCTTTTAGAAAGGAGAACAAATAAGACCAAGAAATGAAAAGGAAACAGAAAAGATTTTTAAAAACAAAAACAAAGGCATCTGCCGCAGTGAAAGTTTCCCAGAATTGAAGAGTGTACGTTTCCTGATTGAAAGAACACCCTGGACGGCTGTTGCCTACCACCATCTAAAAGTGTGAAGTACAATAAGTCTCTCTCTCTCTCTCTCACACACACACACACACACACACACACACACACACCCTCTAACTTATTCTTTTCCTCATCCTTTTCCAAGCCAACTCGTCAACCTCATCAACCTTCACTTTTATCAGTGGCTCCACAATTTTTCCAGTCTTCCGGTTTGCCTTTGCCACTCCTACTTACCTAATCCAGTCTGTGTAGCTGGCTCTTTAAAGCCTTCCAAAGATCCCTGCCCTGTCTCAAGCTGTAATCTACTCCAGAGTTTGTGTGAACTTTAAAAACTGTAGAATGTGACACAAATGTAAAATACCCCTAATATGCCAAGATTTCTGAAATAGACCGTGGCTTAGTTACTTTTATTAATAATAGTAATCCAAACAGCATTTGTACACAATTTTAAAAATAACATTATACTTTCTTCTGATTAAAAGAAGAAAGGATAAGTATTGTAACTGAACACAGGTCCAGCTGCCTGCTGCTGAGAAAACCGATACTCAGGGGGCAGGTGCTGATGTGAAGGAAAGAGGTTTATTCAGATACTGGCCATCTGGAAGATGGGGGACTCATGTCCCAAAGCCCCTCTCCTGGAAAGATGGGGGACTCATGTCACAAAGCTCATCTTCATCTCTAAGTGGAGGCAGAGGTTTTTTATAAGGAGGGAAAGGGGAACAGAACAAAGAGATCAAGGGAGGGGGTTGCCAAGTTCTCTCCATGCAGACTAGCACGGTCCATTCCGATAAGGCAAGTGATGGTCTGGTGTGCTTTATCATGGTTTAGTCATCATGGATTCACATCATCCCAGCTTCATGTCATCCTAGCTCTGAGGTTGAAGGTCAGCAAATCTCCCAGAGCTGAGATGCCTGAAGGTCGGGGTCTGTATCTTCTGAAATTAGTTCCTAGGATTCTTATACAAACATGCTGTTCATCTCCAAGCCACATATTAGTCAGAGTCAGCCCTTATAGAAACAATGTCAAAAGCATGGTGGGGTTATAATTCCCCATTACAATTTTCTGCTGTTACAAAAGAAAATAAAAATAATCTTACTCTTAAAATAATCTGAGCCCTGGCTGGTGTAGCTCAGTGGGTTGAGCACGAGCCTGCAAACCAAAGGGTCACTGATTCGATTCTCAGTCAGGGCACATGCCTGGGTTGCAGGCAAGGTCCCCAATAAGGGCCACGTGAGAGGCAACAACACATTGATGTTTCTCTCCCTTTCTTTCTCCTTCCCTTCCTCTCTAAAAATAAATAAAAACCTTTAAAAAAAAATGTGGATTTACATTTTGCTCTGTTTTCATCCAGCCTCTTTTCCACATATATATAATAATCTTTTTTGAAACAATAAAACAAGTATTGTGATTATGTTATAGATGCCTCTTTGTAAAGTTTTCATTTAATATACTAAAAGCATTTTATTATGTCAATAAATATATATTTATTTTTCCATGTCATTTTTAAAAAAATTTTATTCATTTTCTTTTTAGAGAGAGGGGAAGGGAGGGAAAGAGGGAACCATCAATGTGTGGTTACCTCTTGTGCACCCCCTACTGGGAACCTGGCGTGCAACCCAGGCATGTGCCTTGATTGGGAATTGAACCAGCATCCCTTTGGTTTGCAGGCAGGCACTCAATCCACTGAACCACATGAGCCAGGGCCTCTTTTATGTCATTTTAATGGCCACATAGAACCCCATGATAGATATTCTATAATTTATTTAATCAACCCCTAGTATAAATATTTCAATGGTTTCCAGTTTTTATTCTTAGGAATAGTGCTGATTATTTAATTAGGTTAACTTGGAAATGGAATTGCTGATTAAAGGTTATGCTCTTTTTTTTTCCTTTTTCTTTTTTTTAATCCTCACCCAAGGATACATTTATTGATTTGAGACAGAGACAGTGAGGGAGAGAAACATCAATGTGAGAGAGAAATATCTATCAGTTGCCTCTCGAACATGCCCCGACCTGGGATGGAGACACAGCCCAGGTATGTGCTCTGACCAGGGATGGAGCCTGCAACCCTTTGGTGCACAGGACAACGCTCCAACCAGCTGAGCAATCCGGCAGGGCTGTGCTCTTTTTTTAAATTTGGTAAGAAGGGCACTTCAGATTTACTGTCTTTATCATTTTTATAGTCACACTGTTGTGCAACAGATCTCTAGGGCTTTTTCATCTTGCAACACCAAAACTCTCTGTCTAATGAACAACCCTCTTTTCCCCCCTCCCCTAGCTCCTGACAATCACCATTCTACTTTCTAAGAGTTTGAGTACTGTAGATATCTCATATACAGAGAATCATGCAGTATTTGTCTTTTTGGGGGGTGTACTCTTCTGAAAGGCTTTTGATATGTAGAACTGATTTCCAAAAAGTTGTGACAATTTACACTTTGAAAGTGTGTGTGTCCATCTGGGCTACACTCTGTCTGCTTAGCATCCGTCATTTGTTTCCAGAAGAATTAAAGGAGTGGGCCTAAACATGTTTTCCTTGGGACAGGCCATTGTCCTGTCTAGAATCCTGGCAGAAACACTTACTGGGGCTCTTACTAGTTGTGTGACCTTTGACAAATCACTTAACTTCTCAGTGCCTCTGTTCCTCTACCTGTAAAATGGGGACTATAATAGTATATTATTATACATGTGCATTACTGCACATAATTATCATGAGAAATACATGAATTAAGAAATGTGAAGCTCTTCTAAGAACACTGCCTGGAACATAAAAAAGCACAGAAGAGAGGGGACTATTATTGTTGATACTGTTTTTGTTAGACTGAACAGGATTTCGGTTGTCAAAGTATTTGTCTACCAATTTCTTCAATCCCTGATAACCTAATGAATGAAAAATAACAGCCAGGTTTTGGGGGGGAGGGCTGTGGGCTGACAGCCATCTATTTTAATTTGTAAAATTATTGTAAATAACTAAAAAATTGTAATTGTAAAAATAGTAAACTATTATCAGTAAACTTGAACGTTTCTCTATGTCTATGTTGGCTATTTATACTTCTGTCACGATTTCCTTTTTCAAAGAAAGTACTGTGGCAAACAGGATCTCACTGGATCTTCCTAGTAAGTTCAGAAATCAAGAAGACAGCTAACACCATCCGCGCTTTTCTAATTAAGAAATTGAGTCCCAGGTTTCACATCTCACCCTTCAAAGCCTAGCAGCTGCCCCATAAAATACTCCCGGGGGAAAAAAACTTTGTTAACACTTACCCCGCCCGGCCCCATCCCTAAAGCCAACGTGAGTCATTCAGAGGAGCTCTCTGCGCACGCGGGGTCCTGCCTGGGGGCGGGGACTCGGAGCTCCCGGCCACGCCCCCGGCCACGCCCCCGGTCCTGCCCAATCCGAGGCGCGGCGGCTCAGGACTCCAGGCCCTGCGGTAGGGAAGAGCGAGGATCCCTTTCGTGGGACGGTGTCCGTGAAGCGGCGGGGCCCCAAAGTCCTGTGGCCGGGGAGGGAAGGTGCCGATTCCCGAGGCCGCCCGCCTCCGCCGCCATTTTGCACCCGGAGAGGACAGCGGTTGGGGGGAAGGTCCCCCGGGGCTGGGATTGGGCCCTGGGCGGGCCGGGCGGCGGGGGGCGGGTTCGGGCGGAGGGCGGGCCGGCTGGCCAGGCGGTGGGGCGGTGGACTGGCGGGGATGCGGGGAGCGAGGTTCCTGCGGGCAGGACTGGGACGTAACTGCCTCTCAGGGCAGAGGTGGGAAAGCCCTGGCCGGAGGGCTGGAGACAGCGCGGGGCTCGAGCCTCCCTGCTGCGAGACTTCGGCTGGCTGCCCCTCTGGGCCTAGGCGTCCTCATCATAGTAACAGTCCCACGTTATACAGCACGCTCGGGTGTGTGGGACGCCTTCGCATGGTCCTGTCACAGCAGCTCTTGGAAGGAGGCCAGGGAATGGAACTATTGTCCCATTCTGCAGACCGAAACGAAGGCTCAGAATGGAGACATGTGCCCGGGGTCGCCCAGCGAGGTCGGGGAATGGGAATCAGATCTTACTACTCCCAATGCATCGCCCTTTGCATCCGGCCCTCGGCCTCACCTGTCAAAGGAAGGGGCAGACCTAGAGGATTAGTTAGGCCAGTGACTGGCAGTTCTTTTCTTTCTTTTTTTCCTCTTTTCTTTCTTTTCTCCTACCCCTTTGTCCCCCTCCCCTTCCCTTTCCTCCCTTTTCCATTCCTTCCTCTCCTTCTGTGCCACCCAGGACAGAGCTGACTAAGAAGTGTTCGGGAGCCAAGTCATGGATCCACCTGCACGTAAAGAAAAGTCCAAAGTTAAAGAACCTGTCAGCAGAGTTGAGAAGGCGAAGCAGAAGTCAGCCCAGCAGGAGCTGAAGCAAAGACAGAGAGCAGAGGTGAGACTGAGGAGGGCCTGTTACCTGCAGTCTGCTGGAGACTGTGCAGAAATAGAGAGTAGAACTATTGATGGTGCCCTACCTGCCTCCAGGCAAAACCAGTGTCCTGCAGGTTTAGAGAGATGATCGCAGAGGTCCAGAATGGTGAAGTGACAGTCCAGAGTCACCTGCCAAGTAGTGTTGGAACCCTGAGCCGTCCCAGGCCTACAGATGACTCCTGGCACACAGTGTTTGTGGTAGGGACCCATGGGAAGGAAGAAAGGAGGAAGAGCAGGGACGAGCAAGCACAGGGCACACCACAGCACAGGTGTTCTGGACTTGGCCTGGAGTCCTTTGTCCAGTCAACGCTTGCCCTCAGTTTGTGAATGAAAAGCTGCACCCATTCACACTGCCTGAGTTGAACCACATCCTGGCATGCGTGTCTTACTTTACTATTTAATAGGAAGGAAAAGCTCGCTACACTATTTTCCCTCTTTCTGTTCGGTTTCGTTCCTTTCTCTCTTTTTTGAGTAAAATATACAGAAAAATAAAACATAACAAACACCTGGGTACCCAGCACCCCAGATTGGGAGGGGTTAACAATTTGTCATCTTTGCCTGGAGCCTTTTTTCAATGAGATAAATAAGAATTACATGTAAATTTGAAGTCCCCTGTGTCCATTTCCTGTCTTATACTCTTCTCCTACCCTTGAGCAACCACTATTTCTTATTATATCTTTACATTCAAAGATGTTGATAGGTACCCTTGAATAACAATACAGTCTTCTTTGGGGTTAAAATTTTTACATTAATAAAATTTTGTTTTATTTTGCACTTCGCTTACATTTTGTTTTTAGAGCTATTTTATGTTAGTATAACAATCTAGTGAATCCCTCATCGCTGCTTACAGTGGCCTAGTTTATGAATCTGCTTTTGTGCATTTACCCATTCCTCCGGTGATGGACATTTAAATTATTGTTTTGTTTTTGCTGTTTCAGACGTTGCTGTAGTGAACGACTTTGACATGTCTCTTTTGGCACCTGCAGGAGAATTTCTGTAGGGCATATTTAACCAGAAATAAGACTACTAGATATTTTTAAGTTTTACTAGACATTGCCAAATTGCTTTCAAATAGACTGCACAAGTTTGCACCTGCATTAGCAGTGTAAGAGAGCTCTCACTGCTCACGTCTGTCCCAACGGTTGCTCGAGGGCAGACTTTACATGTGTATTAATCTAACCCAGTCATGAAGCAAGTGTTGAGCTGCTACTCTGAGCCACGTCGGACACTGGTGTAGGGACGAGGCAGAGGAAAGTCCCCGCCTGCGGGGCGTGCATTCAGTGTTAACACGTAAATCTAATAGTGTGTTTGTAGTGAAGCCATCAACTGAAATCTGCCTTTGGAGTAAGACAGACCATCTGAGAGCTGTGGACCTGGGCTCTAATAGATAGTTCCCCGTTTCTGTCACCTCCTCATCCCCACCTGGCCTGAGGCCCCTGATCATTTTACTGCCTTGCGCTTTGGTGAACAGTTTGAGACCTGCTATGGGAAACAGTCCTCAGAAACGGTCCTTTGTGTGTACTGTAGGGGTAGATGTTGTGGAGGACATTGTTCATGTCCTTACTGACACCCTTCTGGTGAGGTTCCCAGCTCCTCCATAAATCCGGGTTCTTCCCGTGTGACCTTTGAACTGGAGTGCTCTCTGAACCTCCGTTCCTCAGCCCCCGCTGGTAAAATGAAGATGATAATACCTGCCTCACACGATTGCTGTAAGGCACAAAAATATTACGCGGGAAGCACTTAGCACGGTGTCTGGCACAGAGAAAGCGCTCAGAGAATGGCAGCTGTTGTTACCAGAGTCGGCATGCTTCCAAGCATTCGGCTCGCTTTCAGCGTGCCGGCTCGGCGTTGCACAGCTGATGGCGTTCGTGCGGACTTGCTGAAATGTGATGTCGGATTTGCCCTCTAGCAGCAGCTGGCACTTGCTGAGCTCTTCTGACGTGCCGGGCCTGGGGCCAGCCTGCATATGCATGGCCACGTGGAGTCCTCGCGGGGGCCTATTATTGTCAATCACTCAGGTACTGTTGTCACTCCAGTGTTAACAACCCTGGTAAAAGCCTTCCGCAGTACGCAGTACGGTTGGGCGGTAAAAGACACTGCCCTCATTTTAAAGTGAAGTGATGTGACCAGAATCCCTAGTTAAGCAGGGATTGAGGGGCAGGACTGCCATCTAACAAGGTCTTTGGCTCCTGCAAAAAGCACTTTGCCCTCCAGCTGCCTTGCCGTTTCCTTTGTGTTGCCTGGAATATAATCTCCTAAAACAGGAATGTGACAGACCCCTGGGGGAGGAAGAGACACAGTTTCCACTCAGTTCTGCACGGACGCCACATTCCAGATGGGGATGAGAGATGTGAGGCGAATGGGAGCGGAAGGCACATTCACGGCTGAAGCAGCCTTTGACACTGCGGCTGACCCTTTCCATCTTGAAAGTCTTTCCCTCCTTGGTTCAGACCTCCTGACCCTTTTTGGGTCTCTTCTTCATCTGCTTATTTTATTTTCCTCCTCCTCCCACCCCATGGTCCCCTTGCCTGTCCCCCTTGACCTGGAGGTCTCCAAGAAGCCATTTAATAAGCTTCGCAGGCCCTAGCACAGTGACACTCCGCTCACAAATTCTCACTGAAGTGTGAAGGAGTGAAGCAGAGGCTCAAATGCTGTGCGCGTGCAGTTTAAACAAGATTAAGTAAAACAAACACCTTAGCACCTGTCACCCAGCTACAGAAGAGTCCCGTGACCAACCAACCACGCAGAAGCTCCTTGGGACCTGGTGTGGTCACATCCCAGACCCTTTCCTTTAGCAGTGCCCTCATCCCTTAATGTCATGCTAATCACTCCCTTGCTGTTCTGTATTAATTTGTAATTTCTGTGTGTACTCCTAAGTATTTTGTAGTAAATATATTGTTTAGTTTTGCATGTTTCTGAACTTGCTATACAGGGTCTGGCAGAAGTAAGGCTCGCTTGAGTGTGGTTGGTAGAGTGCGTGAGTGTCTCGCACGAGATGGACAGCAATTGGAACATTTCACCTAAAATGTCACGTAGTGTGCCTGAGTGTGATGTCGCTATGTTACAGAAGTACATGTTATGACTTTGTCATAAAAACAGGGAGTTATTTGTGCCCGGCCCCATATGTTGCTATAGTCTGACTTCATTCAACATTTTTTTCAAACCATTCAAATTTATTTATTTTTATTGTAGTAAAACACATAAATGTATATAAAACGTAAAACCTAACTTTTAACTGTCAGTATTATGTTTTTATAGGATCATTTTTGTGTTATCACATGTAACTATGTTCATCACTGTGGAATTCCATTTTTCTTAAAGATTATAGGATTTTACAATAAAAAAATTTGTGAAAAAAAGACCATAGGATCAATCAGGCTTCCTATTTATTCTAGTCAGCTTTGATCATTTTACTTTCTAGGGATTTATTTCATTTACCTTTTCAAACTTATTGACACAAAGTTCATAATGGCTTACTGTAATCTTTATTACATCAGTAATTATGGTTTATTTGTTTGTCTTAATTCTAATGGTACTTGTTTGTGCCTACGCCCTTTTTGTCTTGATCGGCCATGCTGGAGGTTTGCTTTAGCATCTTCCAGGAACCATCTTGCAGTTTTGGTGGTCTTCTCTCTTGTACCTTTGGTTGCTTTTTCATTAATTCTGCTTTTATTTTGTATTTTCTATGTGTCTCACTTCTCAGGTTTTTTGCCCCTTTTTGTCTTTTTAATTAATCAGCTTATTTTCCCTATACACAAACATTTCCCTTCATTTTTTTTCTTCCACAAACTGGGAAGTCGTGTGATGTTTCTGTCCTTTAGTGGGCAGATTGAGACTCCAGAATAAGAAAAGGTGAGGAAAAGGTAGAGCCCCTGCTTTCACCTCGGGCACGTCTCCTGCAGTTTTCCTTCCACCCCACTGCCTGCCCTGGGTCCTGTTCTCACCATTGTGATGCATACCGCCCAGATGGCCTGTAACCTCTCCTCCCCCACTCCATCCCTCACATGTCCTCTTTCCCAAAGCCCAGGTATAACCAAGCTGCTCCCCTGCACACCTGTCTTTGCTGGCCCTTCACAGTCGGTCAGATAAAGTCCAGATTCCTTCACATGGCGTTGAAGTCCCTGCTGTGCTCTTGCTTTTTCCAGCTCCCCAAACTCCTCTCTGTAATATCCTTCATATTAGCATACTTGAAGTTCTCGGAACTAATCCTGTACTCTTCCATTATATTTATTTAATCATAATATCCCTCTTTCACCCTATCACCGATCAAGTCCCTTCTTCAGTCTCTACCTGTTCCAACCCCACTGGTCCTTTACGGGCCAGGTTAAGTGGCCTGCTTCACTGCTTCCCTGCTGCTTTAAGGTTCCCTGATGGAGCCAGTCCCCACTTGTGTTCCCACAGCCTGTTGTGTCTGAAGGTGCACTGAGCAGCTACCTCCATCGCTAACGCATCTTTCTCTCCCGTTCAGATTTATGCCCTCAACAGGGTCATGACCGAACTGGAGCAGCAGCAGTTCGATGAGTTCTGTAAACAGATGCAGCCTCCTGGAGAGTGAGCCGCCTGAGTTCAAAGGAGATGGGACCCAGAGGCTTTGTCTGTGAGCTCCTTACCAGCTCTAGGCTGCGATGGCCTGTTTGGAGCCTTACAGAACTAGACAAGAAGGCATGTGTTATCCCTAAAACTGGATAAATCTGAACTTCCTACGTGTAACTTCTGCTTCCCTGGTTCCTCCAACTTGAATTGGCCAAGTGCTTGCTGAAGAGACTTGTTTTATTCTTCTAAGACAATAGTCTTTTTTTAAAAACCTTTTTCTATTGTTTGAGAACAATCATTGTGAAACTGTAAATCTCCAAAAATACAAATAAAATACTAGTAAAATGTGCATTTGCTCATACTTTAGTGGGGGAGTGCCTAGCTGTAAAAAGTGGAAGCAAAAAGAATGTTACAGGAAAGGGGAGGGGAGCAGAGGGACCCTTGCTCCTTCAGGAGTGAAGAGGAGGGGAGGGGAGGGGAGGAGGAACGGGACCACTTCCTGGGGCTGGAGCTCTGCAGCCCCTGATCCTCCGTTTTTAGCCACAGTGTGAATCTGTGCCCTTTACTCCGGGATGAGCCACTGCTCGGGGTCAGAGCTGGAAGCCAGGGTCCTCTCACCTTATGAATGGCCAGCTGCCAGTAGGCCTACACCAGCCAGGAGGGGAGTGCAGGCACTTTTACTTTGTCACTTGGGGGTGACTTAATCAGGCCTAGAAATTGGTTTATGATGGGGATCTTCAGACTCATGGGTATTTGTAAGATTCTTACCACATTATAGTAACCCTGTATATAGCTCACTAGAACGCACAGCTAAATCAATTCATTTCCAAAGTAAACACTTTTGAGACCCAGGTACAGGCAGGCAAGGAAAACCCAAAAGCTTAAAACGAAGGGAGTTAAAATATAGTGGGACGCAGACACGGTCATGTAACCCTGAAAAAATATGTGATAGAGATAGGAATAGAGAGCAGTGGGGAGGGGAGGGGGCTCTCTGTTCCTGTACCAAATCAGAGCAATGTGGACATCTTTGGATTTTTACTTTTAAATCCTAATTTTAGATTTAATGCATATTCACCACATACATTGTTCTATAAACTTCAGGAAGTTGGACCTGAAGTAGAAAGTGCTCTGGCGCCCCAGCTGAGGAGGGGTGGGCCGCACCCTCTGGAGGCAGAAAGTCAACACAGCGCTGGGGTTGCTGCCTTCGGTGGACCCGTGTGTTTGTGTGTTTGTTTGTTGTTTTTGAGGTGCAGCTTTAGGGTTCCATACAATACTGTTTATTCCTGTTCCCTTTGGATTTTGGAACACGAAGCGGCATTCGAGTATCTGGAATTCAGTATTTCAGAGCCTAGGAAAAGAACAGGATCCCGGAAACCAAACGATGCCCTCAAGCTTCCAATGTGTCTGATCTCTAAACAAAGCAAAAGGCGGGCGCTTTGGCTGTTGAAATAATTGCAGAATTCTAAGTTACAATAACCCGTGCACGTTTAAGTCGGGCCACATGATTGTCCTGTGACTCACTCCGCTCTATGCAGCCAGGGTCTAAGTTCACTGCCACATTAGTTCAGTAGCCAAGCTACGGAAGCAACCTAAGTGTCCATGGATAGACGATTAGATAAAGAAGAGCTGGTACCAATATACAGTGGAATGCTACTCGGCCTTAAAAAAGGGAATCTTCCCATTTGCAACAACATGGGTAGACAGACCTAGATGGTATTATGCTAAGTGGATTAAGTCAGGCAAAGAAAGACCAATACCATATGACTTCACTTACAGGTGGGATCTAAAAAACAAACGAACAAACAAAACAGAAACACATGCAGATGCAGAGATGATTGCCAGGTGGGAGAGGGGTTGGGGGCTGGGTGAAAATAAATGAAGAGATGAGAAGTACAAAGGAGCAGTTACAAAACAGGAGGGGAAAGTGCAGTAACTGTGTGTGGTGCCAGGTGTGCCAGGTGGGCATGGGCTTCGCAGGGGAGCACTTGGTAAGTTACATAAATGTCTAATCGCTGTGCTGTACACCTGAGACTAATATAATATTGAAGGTCAACTGTAATTGAAAAGAAAAAAAGAAATGCTTTAGTGAGCAGAGCCCCACCCCCACCCCTGGAGTAATTAACAATCAGCAGGGCCAAGGCGGCAGCTGTATCAATTCTGAAGGGTTTCACTCCTTTCCAAGGGGATTATTAACCTTAGTGCCCAAGGTCCCCAACTGGTAAAAGAGCTGGAACTCAAACACAGCCCCTCCTGAGCTTGGAAAAGACTGCTCCATCTGACATGAACAGCTGCCGTCCTCAAGGGATTCAGATCCCTGAAGAAAGGGGAAGAAGAGGAGGTCGCTGGCCCTCCCGTGGACTGTCCTGGTTCGAGGCAACGTGTATCTGCCACAAGCACCACACAGGAACAAGGAAAGATTTAGTGAGGATACGGCAGGGTTGGCCCAACAGGCTGGCACAAACCCCACAGAAGCCAGCGGGAATGGGTAGAGCTGTTTAGTTTCTTAAGTGATGCAGCCTGAGACACACTGCCTTGCCCCACAGCGCGTCTGGAAAGAAAATGTAGGAGAGTGACCACATCAGGCAGTAAAAAGCAGTCAGCGAGAACGGAGACAGAATCAGCAGGATGACACCTGGAAGATGAGGACAACGTGCTCAGTCTCTCTGACACCGTCTGACCTGTGTTTCCCGCCCTCTCCCCTCCCATCCCCACTCACCTCCCAGATAAACCGCTTTTTTCCAGTTCTCAGAGTCCAGGATTTCGTCATGCGGGTAGTAGCTCTGGTCCATCATGAACAGAATCATAAGTGAGGCCATGCAAGAGAGAATGAACGTGTTCCCTTTGGTCAGAAGGGAGGTGGAGGCCAAAACACAGGAAGCATAGGGGCAGGGTAGACCCTTGTATGAGAAGGAAGTGCCTGCTAAGGAAAGGAAAGATGGGCGTCAGCTGTTTCCTGCTGAGCTCAAGGTATCTGCATGAAGCAAGCCCCTGTCCCTTTGGATCTTCCCCGCCCCATGCTCCAAACCCCCTTAATTCCAGGCAGGGCAGAGCAGACCATAAAGTACTTAGTTATTCACAGAGATGATGTGTGGACTTGGCACTGGATCCCCAAGGGGAAGTGGGCAGTTAGGACCAGGTGTGTGCCCTGGCCCCTAGGAAGCGTCTGAGAGCTAGTCTGCGTCTTTGCTCCCTTGCACTACGATCTTAGGCAGTTGCCCTGGCCAGAGCTCAGTACCTCCATGTTTTGGGAAACTGGAGTATGACCTCTAGTTCTACAGTCTGAATCCATGTGCGTCATCCAAAGGTCACATAGCAAGAAAAAGGCATAGCTACATAGGAACCTAGGGCCCCCAGCCCCCAGACCAGGGCTCTGCCAAAGCAGCCTGCAGCCTCCAGTGGGTCTGGTGCACAGGAGAAGGAAAGAAGCAGGACTTTATAAAAGGAAGGGGGGCAGTCAGTTACTGCACTCCAGGCTTCTGGCTCCTCCTCCCCCGTGGTTCACTAGTTCAGCCATAAGACTGTGTTCCACTCACCAGCTGAATAAAAACACAGGCGGAAAGAAGTAGCTAACACGTAGATGATGGCCAGGAACCCATTCAGAGGCCCATCCACGCCTAGGAGCAGGGCTGAGGCCAGGCCACAGGTAGTGAAGACAGCAAAGTCATTCAGCTCAGCTCCTGCTCCAGAAGGCCAAGGTTAGAATGCACCCTTATACTCGTAAGGGTATACATTACCCTTATACATTAGTCCCCTCTGGTGGGGGTGCTAGAATGGTGACAAGCAGGGTCTGAGGCCCCAAGGCCAACATCTATTCCCCCAGGGTGGTCTATAGATCAAAGACTGGTCTCCTTCTGGCTCTTCCTTAGACTGACCTTGTGGCCCTAGGCAAGTCTTCCCCTGTCCAGGTCTTAGGTCCATCCTGTAACATTCAGGGGTTAGACTACAACTGGACACAAATTAATAAACTCTAGAATGCTTTTTTCTAAGCAAAATCTGACACAGAAATATTTTACTGTAGTTTCAATCAGCTGCTCTGCGTAGAGTGATTTTTCATTTCCCCTCTCCCCCTCCATCACAACCACTACTCCCAGTTCCTGGATCAGCCCTGAATGGGGATGCAGGGCAGACAAGGACACGCAAGGCCAAGGATGGCCAGAGGTCAGTAAGTGAGCCAGCGGAGGAGCTAGATCTAGGTGGAGGGGCTGCTTCCGCTACACACGAGGGATGTGAACAGGACTGGTGTCTGTGAAGTCCTATCAGTGTTAGGAGATGAAGGAGCTGACCTGACAGGGGTGCTCCTGGGGTCAGCGACTAGGGCTCTGAGGCCAGGACTCACCCGATTTGTAGCAGATGTTGAAGTGTCTGGTCACTGTCCTGATTACCATGTCTAACAGGAAGCTGATCAGAAGCATCCAGGAGGCACAGTGGAATTTCCTAAAGTGCAGGCCAGCAGGCCCAAACAGGACAGCTCTTTCATAGTCTCCACTGGACAACCACTCCACGTCCGGTACAACGGTACGTGCACACATACTTCCTATACTTGCACACACACACACCCCTGCAGGTTCCCCCCACTCACATCCTTTCTGATATACACTGCTTTATACACCGTGCACATGCACGCACACACATGCACGCCTATGTTCCTTCTGTTCTTTCAATCCACAGTCTTGAGTGCCCCAAACCCCCTAGGCAATCACTAAGCCCCCTTCCAACTCCAAATTTCAGGCATATTCAATGGCCTAGGGGTCCTAGGATCTAGCCTAGCCTCTGCAACCACATTACTGTGGGTTCTCATGTAAACCATCTCCCCCTTTCTCTAGGCCTCTGTTACTCCATCTGCAAAATAAGGGGCTTGTGCCAAATGATTTCTTCAATAGATATAAGCCTGTTCAGATTATCTATTCTACTGTGAGTTTTGATAGCTTAAGTCTTTTAAGGAATTGGTCCATTTCATCTAGGTTATCAAATTTCTGGACATAGAATTGTTCATAATATTCTTTGGTTATACTTTTAATGTCCATGGGATCAGTAGAGATGGCTCCTCTTTCATTTCTGATTCTGGTAATTTGTGTCTTTTCTTTTTTTTTCTTGATCAGCCTGGCTAGAGTTTTATTGATTTTATAGATCTTTTCAAAGAACCAGTTTTTGGTTCATTGATTTTCTCTATTAATTTTTTTAAATGATTTTTTTAAAATTTATTTTTAGAGAGAGGGGAAGGAAAGGAGAAAGAGAGGGAGAGAAACATCAATGTGTGGTTGCCTCTCACATGCCCCCTACTGGGGACCTGGCCTGCAACCCAGGCATGTGCCTTAGACTGGGAATTGAACTGTTGACCCTTTGGTTCACAGGCCTGCATTCAATCCACTGAGCCACATCAGCCAGGGGATTTTCTCTATTAATTTCTCATTTTCAGTTTCATTGAGTTCTGCTCTAATTTTTATTGTTTATTTTCTTCTCTTACTTTGGATTTAACTTGCTTTTCTTTTTCTAGTTTCCTAAGGTGGAAGCTCAGACTGTTGATTTTAGATCTTTGTTCTTTTCAATGTTTTCTAAGAGTTTTTTTTTTAAAGAGAAGTTTTAGATTTACAACAAAATTAAGAGGAAAATACAGAGATTTCCCATATTCCCCCTCCTCCCACATATGCATAACCTCCCCTGTTATCAACATCGCTCACCAGAAGGGTACATTCTGGTTCTTGGTACATACCAAGGATGAACCTACATTGCCACATCATAATCAGTCAAAATCCACAGTTTATCTTAGGGTTTGCTCTTGGTTTGTACATTCAACGGATTTGGACAAAAGCATAATGACACCTCTCCATCATTATAATATCATACAGAGTATTTTCACTGTCCTGAAAGTCCTCTGTGCCCCACCTACTCCTGCCCTCCCCAACACACTCTCCCCACTTTCTGGCAGCCACTGATCTTTTGATTCTCTCTCTGTTTTCTTTTCCAGAATATGTAGCCTTTCAGATTGACTTCTTTCACTTAATAATGTGCATTTAAGTTTCCTTTATGTTTTCTAATGGCTTAATAGTTCATTTCCTTTTAGCACTGAATAATACTCCATTTTCTGGATGTACCACAGTTTTGTTTTGTTTTTGGTTTTGTCCAATCACTTAGTGAAGGACATCTTGGTTACTGCCATGTTTTGGTAATTATGAGTAAAACATCAAAAACACCCAAGCACAGTCTTGTTGTACGGACATAGTTTTCAATTCATTTGAATAAGTACCAGGAATGTAATTACTAGATCATATGGTAAGAGCATGTTAGTTTGTAAGAAATGGCCAAACTGTCTTCCAAAGTGGCTGCACCGTTTTCACATTCCCACCAGCAGTGAACGAGGGTTCCTATTGCTCCGTATCCTCACTGCGTTTGGTGTTGTCAGTGCTCTGGATTCTGGCTATTCTAGTAGATGTGCAGTGGTACTTCACTGTTGTTTTAATTTCTATTTCCCTGATGACAGGTGAGGTTGAGCATCTTTGCCGATGCTCATAGGCCATCTGTATATCTTCTTTGGTGAGGTGTCTGTTAAAGTCTTCGGCTCTTTTTAAATTAAGTTGTTTATTTACTTATTGTTGAGTTTTAAGCTTTATATATTTTGGATTATAGTCCCTTATCAAATGCATCTTTTGCAGATGTTCTCCTAGTCTGTGGGTTGTATTCTAATGCTCTTGATGTAGTCTATTGAAGAGCAGATTTCTAGTATATGTACTTAATTCTAGAAATTTCCCTCTAAGTACTGCTTTTGCTGTACCTCACAAGCTTTGGTAAATTGTATTTTCATTTTCTTTTGTTAAAAATATTTTTTAACTTCTCTTGAGACTTCATGTTGTATTCATATATTATTTAGAACCGTGTTGTTTAACCATCACATGTTTTGGGATTTTCTAGTTATCTTTCTGTTATCGACCTCTAGTTTAATTCCATGTGGTCTGGGAGCATACTTTATACACATTCTATTATTTTAAATCTGTTAAGGTACGTCTTATATCCTGGAATGTGACCTACCTTGTTGAGCTTCAGAAGAATATGTATCCTCCTGTTGTTGGACGAGGGAGTCTATAAATATCAATTAGACCCAGGTGGTTGATGGTGCTGTTTAGTACAACTATATCCTTACTGATTTCTGCCTTCTGGCTCTGTCAGTTACTGATAGAAGTGTGTTGAAATATCCAACCATGATAGTAGATTCATCCATTTCTCCTTGCACGTCTATCAGTCTTTGTCTAATGTATTTTGATGCTGTAAATGACTCCCAAGAGCTCTTTCGGACCCTACAATTAAGGATTCTATGCTTCTGTCTGGAGCATGCTCCCAGATCCTCTGATAGCAGCCACCACAACCTCTGGCAAACCTGCCCAAGGAGGCCATTCCCAAGTCTCCACCCTGACTTGTGTGGGCTGCCCAGCAGAAACCACCAGAGAGCCTGACCTTAGACCTCAGGTGTCCCCAAACAACCTTGGCATTTTCTTTGTTTAGACCTAGCGCTATGTGTGTAAAAGGGAACTGGGCCCAGCCCCATAGCATAAAAACCACACTCCGAGAAGCTTGGGTTGAACGAAGAAGATAGGGATTTTCTGCTGCAAGTACGCCTCACATTATGACTCCAAAAGCCCACACTTAGAGAATCATAAAATGTTCAAGCTAATATCATCAGGTAAAATCATCTTATTTTTGGATGAGACATAGATCCAGAGGAGTCACCTGCTGTGATTACAGAGATTCAAACAGATTAGGAGGATGTTATTTGCGTTATAAACAATTTATCTATAAGAGTCACTTTGCCAGGGTATTGAAATATGATTCAACTTACAGAAATTTCATTTGCTTACAGCTTTTTGGGGGTCCAAATGCATGTCTCAGATTTTCCAGAGCAGTGCTAATTTTCAATATCCCGTTAGATCATGCATCCTTACTTACAATCAAAAAATTTGAATGGTAGCCTGCCTATTCAAGGATTATATAAAGTCTACCAAAGCAGACCGTATTGATTTTCTCATGAAAATCATACTAGACTGCCATGGCTAGAAGGCCCTACAGAGATCACGGCACAAGCTCCTTGCTTTAAAGATGGAGAAACTGAGGCTCAGGGATGTAACTTAGCCAAGGTCACATATCAGGTTAGTGGTAGAACTGAAGCTAGAATCTTGGCCCTTTGACTCCCAAACCGCTATGCTTTCTTCTGCTCCCATTCAATCTCCATGCCTCAGTGCCTGACTCTCTAGACTCCCCCCTTTCTTTCCTCATGCCCTTGGTTCTAGCTCTTGGCTGAGACCGTGCTGGGCCCCAGACCTACTTGCAGAAGCTGCAGAAGATGGAGAAGAGCCCCAGGATCATGTTGGCCAGGGACAAGGCATTGGCAACATCCTTCCAGGAAAATTCATTCATCTGAGGAGGACTCTGGTCATTGGTCAGGAGGGAAGTCGTGCACTGACCTGGGGCCCAGGGGAGAGGGGCAAGGGATTCCCAAGGTCAAACTTCCCAAAGAGGCTCCTAAGAACCAGTAGCTCCTGTTCCCCTAGAGTTCATCCCACACCTGCACCCTCCCAAAACTCTTTCACTGGCTGGGATGAGGCGGAGGTGGGAGACCCAGGAGGTAAAGACACAGGTGCGGAAGCTGAGTGTCTTGGGAAAGCCCAAGAGCGAAGCAAGTGAACCCCCACAACCATAGTTCCCACGGCACTCTGACTACACCCCTTTTCTCATAGCACAAACCTGCCCCTAGCCCATGGGGATTGACCCTCAGGGCACCCCCATGACCCAGGGTACAGAAAATATGGGCCCTTCCCCCCTTCTGAAAGATGAGCCTTTTGTCTTTGAGCTTCTTTGTTGTAGATGAGACTTTTTTTTTTTATTACAAAGCCATTTTCAATATTTTGGGGTGAGTCCCACAGGAATAAAAAACACTGAAAAGGGGTGACACCCCCACCCCAGGAGTGGCGGGGGAAGAGAGGCTACCTGAAGGGAAGGAAGAACAAAAGGGGCCTACTGCAGACTCAGTCTCCTCTGTCCAGCAGGCCACGCTCACGACCTCAGGACAGGGCTGCGGCTGAGGTGCCTCGAGCTCCTGGTTCTGACAGGCCCCAACCAGAAGGGCAGGTCCAGCTCCCACAGGGGCAGGAAGAGATGAGAGAAAACAAACAAACAAAAATGAATGTGTATAGAATAAAAAAGTTCACAAGGCACTTTTCACTGTGTACTCTCTTCTGATCCTGAAGACTTTGGGAGATGGTGCTCTGATTCTCCCCACTTAATCCTCACTCATGTTAAAGAGTTTACTCATTTCTTTTTAGAGAAAGGGGAAAGGAGGAAGAAAGAGGGAGAAAAACATCGGTGTAAGAGAGAGACAACGATTGGTTGCCTCTCGTACACATTGGGGACTGAATCCTCAACCCAGACATGTGCCATGACCAGGAATCCAGCCATTGCTCTGCTGCGGCCTCTGGCTTTGTGGAAGAACACACAAACCCTGAGCCACCACAGTCGGGGCTGATCCCCACTCATTTTAGAGGTGAGGAAGCTTAGGCTCAATGCCTCTGTGCAGTCCCAGGTCCTACCGATCTGGGCAGGAGCTAAGGCAATCATGATCCTTTCCCATCAACCCTGACACCAACATGTCAGAGGCTGGGAGGGGCTGGACTTGAAGGTTACTAGGGCAGCGCTGTGGGTTCACTGCTCCCACAGGCCAGACTTTCACCAAGGGGTGTCAGTGGCCCCATCACCAAAGCCACTGGGACTCTTCAGACCTTCTCATACCAGGGCCCCTCAAAACCTAAGACAGGAAGCAATGTGAGCCAGAGAAACATGGGAGGAGATGGGGGCAAAGGACTCTCTCCCCATGACCCCCTCCAACCCAGTCTCTCCTGGGCCTCAAGGTTGAACCCAGCAGAACCAAACACCTCTATCCCAGCCTAGCCCTGTTGCCTGGAAGAGCAGCATCCCAGCATCTCTGCCTTTCAGAGGCAGTCAGCAGGTGCCTGGGATATGCCTACCAATTACTACACGTTTCACCAATACTAGTTCACTGGTTTTTTTAAATTAATGATCAGTTATCTACTATGTTATCTCTTTCATTCACAAAGCACTTTCACCTCGGAGGTTTCCACCAGCTCTGTGAGGACTAACTAGGTCATGTTCACCATCCCCACTTGCCAGGTAAGGCAAAGAAGACTTGGAGATGGGGAGAACCTTGCTCTCGGTCACTGACACCCCTTGGACGTGGCAGGCTAAGACCAAAACCTTCTGTAAGTTTCCTCTGTATTCTGCTTTCTGCCGACCATCGGGACCAAGCGTTGCATTCATTGCAAACTCAGACTGAGCTGGGTGCTGGGCATACCCTTGGTCTTTATGGAACTTCCAGGCTATCCAGGAAAGCAAGACTCCTACTGCATGTGGACTTACTCTGTTCCTGGTGGTGCCTCACCTGACAGATGGGGACGCCGAGGTTTCAGGATAGTTAAACAACGTAGCCCAGTGAATGGTGGAGCTAGGCTTGGAACCAGGTCTCCTCCTTCCCAATTAAATGCTATTTTTAGCATAATGCCCAGGTCCCAGGTGTAAAAGGATGTGGACCTGAGCGTAAGGGCTGTAGGAACGCAGGGGAAAAAGGAACAATCCATTCATTCAGCAAACATTATGTCAGAAGCAAGATTGGGTGCCGGGTGCCTGGTGCCTGGGACACAGAGCAGATGAAGACCTGGGCTCACCTCGCAAGGAACTCAGTCTAGCAGGAGAATTCAACCCTGCACAGGAGAAGCGATCAGGATGCTAAGGCAGCATAGAAGAGGGGACCAGCCTGTCAAGGGGCTTAGAGCAGGGGTGTCAAACTCATTTTCACCAGGGGCCACACCAGCCTAGCAGTTGCCTTCAAAGGGCTGAACGTAATTTTAGGACTGTACAAATGTAACTACCCTTAACAGTTAAGCGAGAGCTCGGCGCTGCCATCGGGTAGAAACAAGGTGCTGGGCTGGATAACACAAGATGGAGGGCCAGATTTGGCTCGTGGGCCTTGTGTTTGCCACCTGTGGCTTAGAGGTTTCTCAGAGGAGGGGGTCATAAGAGAAGCACTGCATCACAGTGGCCTGTGGAACCAGATCATGTCACTCCCTAGCTTCTCAGAAGCCACCAGTGGCTTCCCAATGCCCTCAGGATAAAATCCAACTCCTTCATTTGGTATTTAAGCCTTTCATAATGAGGCCCAGCTCAGCTGGAAGCCTCCTCTCTCTACTGCCCCCTGCTTCCTTCTCTGGCCCTCCCTTCCGTCTTGGGGCGGCTGGTGGTCTTCTTTGGGAAGCCTGCCACACCCCTCAAACCTGTGAGGCGTTCCTCTACTGCCACAACTCCTGGCATGCACGGTGTGACACTTGGCACTCCATATTGGCACTGCCTATCTCATCTTCCTCCTCTACTGCAGGGGAAGCCATCTGAGTGCGGACCAAGCTCCGCTGTGCCCACCCCGAAGCGTGACATAGAAGCTGTTCAATGATTGTTAAATGGACAGAGCACGTCACTCTGGTGCTTCCCTGAGGTCCTCTCCCTGCACCAAACCACACCTCTCCCCTGCACCAAAGCCTGGTCAGTTTGTCCTCCACGAAGGCTTGAATGAACTCTCAACTATCCTGCCCCTTCACCATATACGACATCTGCCCAATGCTTATGATCTCCTGTTTATTCATTAAGACAAAAATATGTGCAGCCCTGGCTGGTGTGGCTCAGTGGATTGAGTGCTGGCCTGTGAACCAGAGTCTCTGGTTCGATTCCCAGTCAGGGCACATGCCTGGGTTGCAGGCCTGGTTCCCAGTAGGGGGTGTGCGAGAGGCAACCACACATTGATGTTTCTCTCCCTCTATTTCTCCTTCCCTTCTCTTCTGTCTAAAAATAAATAAATAAAAACTTAAAAAAAAAAAGAAAAAATATTTGCAGATGTCTGCTCTGAGCCAGGCCAGTGTGTTCAGGGGGTGGAGAGAACAACCCTCAGACTGCAGACTCAAGAAGCTTGGAGTCTGGTAGGGGAGTCAGACATGTGTAGGCACAATGAAGGCAGCGTGGCCAGAATTAGGTTGGACAAGGGGGTGTCAGTTGCTCTTTGCTGCAGATGCAAAGAGAAAGAGACTAAATTTGGGGGAAGGTTTCACTAATGTGATATTTGTGGAGGATCTGTACAGATGAACAAAGGAGGGACCTTCTTGGCAAAGGGAATTAATTGCAGGTGTGAAAACACAATGGGGAGGCTGGATCCCAGGGAGAGAGAGGGGGGACTGGGGACAAGTCAGCAGGGAGGCCACAGTTGTGACATGCTCTGCATGCCCTTGAATTGCAGCCTGGGGGTAGGCGTTATTGTTTACTTTAGTTAAGAGGGTGCCGGACAGACAGGGGTTTGGGATGGAGGGTGGTGTGAGAGGGAGAAACTGCAGAAGAGAAATCCAGCCATGAGAATGGTGAGGAGATGTGAGCGCGCAGAACTGGCAGGGCACTAGGACTGTCTGCAGCAGGCAAGGGGACACTTGAGTGTTGCCCCTCCGGGAAGGAAATGAATGGCCGAGCCGTTACTCGCCAGGAAACCCGGGGTCGGCTCTGGAGTGAGTGGCTCCAGGTGGGCGGTGCAGCAGGCTAGGACCCGGGGGCAGTCACTCTAGTTAGAGAGGCTCCCCCCACCACCCGCCCCGCCCCCAGGCCACCCCTCTGCCCTCGAGGCCAACAGCCCCCAACAACAGAGCCGGCCTCCGGAGCTGGTCCCCCTGAATTGGAGACACTGCTGCTCCGAGTTCAGTCCCAGACTGCCCTTGACCACGACCCACCGTGCGGAAAGACGCGAGAGATGCAGCCAGGGCTGGGCACCAGCAGTTTGGAACAATTCCTTCCCTGGGGGCCTGGTCGCCGCGGTAGCTCACCTGGGAACAGGGCATTCCTAGCTGGGGTGGGGGCCCGCACTCCTTCCCTGCTTCCTGTGCGGGAGAGGGGGGGCCAGCCCAAGCGAGGGGCTGTGGCACCGACCCAAGGCCTAACCCTGGCTCTTAGCTCACAATCCCCGAGAGGCAGGGGAGGGGCAGGCGGGCTGTAGCTGGCGGAAGAGGGGCCTCAATTTGCCGGGAAGCCCCAGGACTAGGTCTCGTAGTGGGCGTGGTGGGGTTGGAGGGGTCGGTCCGGCGCGGACTAGTCTCCCGCAACGCAGTGTGGAAAGGCGTGGCCGGTGAACAGACCAGAGTGCATGATGAATTGGAAGGAATTTGGGAAGATGAGGCGGTAAGAAAGGATGCAGGGGTCCGGCCTGTGAAGGCCCCCGGAATGAAAGCTCCGTGTGGACAGCGCTTTCGCTCTGTGCGGCTCGCTGTAAGCCTATGAGAACGTTTAGGCAATCGGTAAGTCCCCTCACCCCAGGATTTGTTGGGTGATTGACGAACTGATTTACACCCCGTCCTGAAAACAGTAAGTTTTAAATAGGAAAGTCACATGGTCAGGTTTGTTTTAGAAAGAATATTCTGACAGCCAGTGTGGAAGAAGTCCCGGCAACACTGCAGGGGATGAGGCTGGAGCAGCGCTGTGTTGTTGGTCCGCAGCTGAAGGGAATGGGAGCAGCCAGACTAGGAGCCCCAGCGAGTGGAATCCCAAGGGTGCGGGAGAGGAATGAGAAGAAGGTAGGATTCCCTCTAAGGTGTCTAGATTTGGCCACCGGATGAATAGTGTGCTCCAGAAAGAATTTTGTTAGTATTGGGTAGGATCCCAGGCACCAGTTCTAACACTTGCCCCATGTCCTCCCATCTACCCTAATGCTAAGTTAGAGCAAGGATAGCTTCCAGGACCCCACAAAATGTGCAAAAAAGGGGTGGGGCTGGGAATTCAAGTGACACTTTGCCTCCTTGCATCCTGGAGGGGAGAGAACGATGCAGGATCTGGTGTGTCCCGAGGGGCTCCTAACCGCAAAGCACTGTGCTCAGTGCTTCACAGACATTGCTGTCCTTTGCTGGGTTTTCTCCAGTGCCCCTGGGATTAGTGTTAGCATTCGCATCCTCCAGAAGAGGAAGTAGGGGATTGTTTATTTTCTCGCAATTAGTGAAGCTGAGACCCGAACACAGCCTGACACTAACGTCACAGCTGAGGTGTCTGAGAAACTGAAGGGAGTCAGGCTGGCTTCTGTCACTTGTGATTCTCTGAATGTGACCATGCGCCGGGACCATCAAACTGGCCAGTTTAAAACCGGTACACAATGATGATAATGCCGGCTTTAACTTTTACCCAGGCTGCATTCCGGCGCCAACACACAGCAGACGTGTGCATTTGAACAAGTCACTGTTTTCCTGAACCTGTATTGTAATATGTAAAATGAGATTCTATGAAGTGCTTAGCCCAGAGTAAAAGCTCGATGATTATTATTGCAGGATCATGCATTTGCTAGCCCAAACACCCCCAAGGCTTCCTTCAGAAGAGGGAGAAAAGCAGGGGTAGCTGAGAAAACCCCTTTTCTCTCTCTGCCAGGCTCTAGCCCGCCCCACTCCAGACGTCACAGGAAGTGAAGAACAAGAACAGTGAGGGCAGACTCTACACCTGTGACAACATGGCGGCCCCTAGCCCCCTCTTGTTCCTAGGCACTGAAAACCCGGCTCATCCAAATTGCGATGTGCTGTGAGGGTAAAGTACACATAAGCTTGAATACTGTTCAAAAAAAAAAGAATTTAGAATGTTATTTTTAGTGTTATTTATTGAAATGTTACCCTTTTACATACACTGGGTTAGACACAATGCATTATTAAAGTTCATTTCACCTGTTTTGTTTAATGCAGCTACTAAAAAAATTTAAAGTCACACGTGGGGCTCACATTGTGTTTCGACTGTCTACACTGACTGAGATCCATTGCAGAGTGTAAGTGAAGAGCTCCAGATGCCCACCCATTCATCCGTTCATTATTACAGCGCTTTTTATGTGCCAGGCACTATTTTAGGTGCTGGGAACAGAGCAGTCAGACAGACACCGTTTCTGTCCTGTTGGGAAAGGCAGTGAATGTCTGGCCGAGATAGGGGCTGTGGAAAACAAAGCAGGGTCAGAAGTGATTTTGACGTGAGTCCGGGTTTCTGAGAGGGCCACCAGTGAGGTGGTATTTGAGCAAGGCCTAAATGATAAGGCGCAAACTGTGCAAAGGCCTTGGGGGACATTCCAGGCAGACACAACAGCAAATGCAAAGGCTCTGTACCAGGAACAGGCTTGATGTGTCAGAACAGGAAGGCCAGCGGGAACATGGCAAATACTGAGTAGTAAATCACATATTACCTTGGCAAGAAGTTTGGATTTTATTCTAAGTATAATGAGAAAATATTGGGTTGTTTTTATATGGAAGCTTTGAGACCTGCTTTATTTTAAAAGATGATGCTGACAGCCTGTGGACACGGAACGAAGGAGGGTGAAAACAGAGGCAGGGAGCTGAGTTAGGAGGCTCGGGCATCAGTCCAGGCCTGAGACGTTGGTGCCATGGACCAAGGGGGCGGTGGAGGAGGTGGTCTGAAGCAGTCAGAGAAGCTAAGATGACTTGCTGATTGGTGTGGGAAGAATGAACTGTCTTGGCCTCGACCGCCACGTGAGAGAGAGGCTGATGGAAACAGTAGGAAAAACTGGTGATGAAACAGCTTTTTGGGTAGAACTCGAGACTTTTGTTTTGGACACGTTAAGTTTGTAATGACATCAAGTAAGGCTTCTGCATGAGTACATCTGCGTGAAACTTGAGGGACCAGGCATGTGAGTCAGCAGCACATGGCGGTACATAAAGCCAAGGGAATGGGGTAGATCACCGAGCAGAGAGAAGGTGGAGGGCCGAGGGTTTGGCTCAGAGCAGTTCAAAATGCATCAGGAGACTGAAAAGGTGCAATTGGTGAGGTGGGAGAATGCAGATGGTAACTGAAATCCAAATGAAGAAAACACCCTTTCAAACAGGGAGTGGACAGTCGACTTGGCTGCTGCTGGACACTACAGAAGTCTAACTGGTCCAGGCCCTTTAGGAGCTCCTTCCTCCCAGGCTCCGGATCCCTAATAAAGGCTGTCTTGTGAAGGAGGCAGGTGCTCAATGCTTATGACTTGTGTGACCATAAGTGAGATCAAGCTGATCTTTGCAGAATGGACTGGAGAAGGGAGAGAAGACAGTTGCGCCCTGGCTGGTGTGGCTCAGTGGATTGAGCACCAGCCTGTGAAGGGGGGGAGGGATGTGGGGGGATGGTCACTGGTTCGATTTCCAGTCAGGGCACATGCCTGGGTTGCGGGCCAGGTCAGGTCAGGTCCCTGGTGGGGGGGACGCATGAGAGGCAACCACATATTGATGTTTCTCTCCCTCTCTTTCTCCCTCCCTCTAAAATAAATAAATAAAGTCTTTAAAAAAAAGAAAGTTGCCATGATGGGGAGGCCCATGTGGCAAGGAACTACGGGCAGCCTCTGGCTAAGTCTGTTAGGAAATAAAGTCAACCACCTCAATCCAACCCTGGAGGAACTGAAATTCTGCCAACAACTGAAAGTGAGCTTGGAAGCAGACCATTCCCCAGTCGAGGCTTCAGATGAGAGCCACACCCTGGCCCCAGCCAGTAATTTGATCACAGCCTTGTGAGAAACCTTGAAGCAGAGAACCCGTTAAGTGTGCCTGAACCCGACGCACAGAAACTACGAAGTAGTAAATGTGTGTTGTTTTAAGCCACTAAGTTTGCAGGGATTTACACAGCAATGCGTAATTCATAAAACACCCATTAAAAATGTATCATTACCAGGCAGGTCAGAACCTTCTGAAAACCTGGGGACCTTTCCGTAGTCAGCATCAACCACTGTACCACCAGTGTGTCTGTGTCCCACAGCATCCCAGGCAGAGGCTTTTGCAGCTGACTCCATAGAGATCCCCTTGTGAATACTGATGACCAGGTATCACCTGAGTGACCTTGTCAGGTTCTGGTTCTAGCCCCATATGCTCACAAGGAGTGCATCGTATAAGGCAAGGCCGTGAACAGCAGGGTGGGGCTGGGGTTAGGGTTTTACCAGGCAGATCAGCACGAGGAACATCCATCCCCAGAAAGGAACTTGGGCGACTATCGTTTCAAGTACACATCTCCCCTTCGAGAGCAAGTTGGGACAGATCATACGGCACTGAGGAAGGAGTGCCATGACGGGTATGCTACATACTTAAATCCCCTGAATAAACAGGAAGTGAGGTAGAGTCCCACAAGTGTCCAGTCAGGTTCAGGACTAGAGAAACTCAAAAAGCCTGTTAAGTTCTGGGATAATTCAGGTCAAAATGAGTTTCAATCTGAGTTAACTCATCATCCATAGGTTGGCTATTTTTCTTGTTGCTCACTCACTGCCCTACTCTCTTTTCCACAATGTTTTAAAGTTGCTATTTAAATGGGTTTGTCTTGCTGCAGAGGGCTGAACTCTGCTTCTCCTCCTCAGTGAAGCTATAGACTGGATTCATGTAATGCTCAGTGGCAGCCTTCAGGATCTCTTCTAAGGGTTAAACTCCATGAGTTTAGATGCCAACCCTCCCACAACCTGGCCACTGCTGCTTCCTCAGGTTCTCCAGTCACTCTAGCTAGGCAGAAAGAGCAGAGGGGGGCCCAAACCCACTGACAGTGCAGAAATGCCAGAATCACACTCGGTGCAGCCAAGCAGATTGTTTAGCACCCTCCGTTACCCAGCACTCCTGTTCCAGATGAATCTGAAACTGAAGTTGTTCCCACTGTGAAGCTGCCAAACCCAACCTTAAAGACTAATTACAAAAAAAATTAAAAACAGTTCCCTCTGGAAATCCTGGCCAGCCTGTTTACGGGAAGAAGAAACTCTTCTTTCTCCAACGCTCTGACTCACTAGGAGGTCAGAGGGAGACAACAGAGAAGGAAAGTACAGTGGTCAGTATGCTGAGACTGACTGGCTGGGTAACCGTGACCTGGAGAAGATCCCAGAAAAGACTGATGTGATCCATTACCATCCAACTGAAACTAATAACGACAGCATTACAGTCACAAAGGGTCCCTTTGCAAGAAGTTCATGATTCGCCCACACTCTCAATTCTCACGCCACCTCCCATCAAAGCGAAGAATGGAGGTGACGAGGTGGCAGGTCCCTGCACTGAGACATTTGTCAGGGTTCATGCTCAATGAGTCAGCCCCTGGAAGTTGGGGTCAGGACTTGAAGGCAGGGCCACTGGCTGGCTTAGCAACTTGTCCACTATGCTGATTTTAGCATCTTGCTTCTCGATGTCCTCATATGGAGTCCAGGACAAGTCATGCTGCAGCTTGTAGGCACCGAGAAAGTCATGTGGACAACTTGTCCCCCATTCCTAGAGAAGGCAAAGCAGTCAGTTCTGATTAGGATAAGATGTAAAGACATTTCCTAATTATACCATAAATTTCTTCTTTGGCTTTTCACTGCAGACCGGTCAGAACCATCCGGGAAAGCGTTACATTACACATTGGATCCCTCCCTTCACAGAGGTAATGGCTGTGAAATAACTTACGCGCATGTACATTTTTCAGAGTTGTATCTAGGCTCACATCACCTCCCATTTTCTGGAAAACCACTTGCCAACCCCTACGCCTATATTTTCACACACATGCCAAGAACTTCTCAAAGACTAGGGTAGATTTTTGTGCAAAAATAAATGCTCTTACCTTTGGAGAAATAATTGAAAAATACTGCTGACCACTCTCCCGTTTATACAGGTAGTAAATGTTGCCAGGTTTTTTCACTATGTTGCAAGCTGCATGGTGCAAGTCGGCATCCCTGCGAGCATCTTCCAATACCTAAGAACCGCAGAGAGGTAACAAATTAGGTATTGGAGGTAATAGGCACTCACGTTCATTGATCATCCCAATTAAAATCTAGAAACTGTTCAATGTTTACGATCTTGCTTCTTCCCCTAAAGCAATAAATCCCTGCTGGCATTCGAATGATTCTGAAGAGACAAAAATTAGACTGTAACTTTACTACGTTGTAAAAATCCCTTTAGGACAATTATATTTAAAAATGTTAAGTATTACTGGCTTTGAGTGGTTTTTAAATTTCTTTCCTACTTTTCTGTAGTAAGTACATTACTTTTATAACTGAAAACATATTTTCCCCTCAACTGCTCTACCTCCCTGAACTTTCTCCTGGGGGAATAACTCAGCTCACACTTAAGCTCTTGGGCTTATTCTATTTCACGCAATACCTCTCTATGTCTAGGAGGCACTGAAGACAAGCTACAATGATCACAAGCAAGTTCAGCCAACCCTATGAAGGCAATGAAGCCTGCGTAAAAGCCGAGACCTACCTTCCTGGCTTGCTGCTGTAAATGTTGGATTTGCTCAGCTATCACTGTCAGCTTGTTGGTGGCATTTGCCCGGACAAATTCATCAGCCTAAAGGTGAGAGAAAACAGAACCGTGGGTAGGAAAAGGATCAGATTTCTGTGATGCTTTTATTTAGATCCCAAAGTGAAGACTTACATCAACAACTCTGCTTGTGCCTAAAATATTCTTCCCATCCTCACCACTCCCCCATGAACTCCCATTCATCTCAAAACCCAGCTCACGTGGCACTGCTTATGAGAAGCGAACCCTGCCACGACCCCACACCACAGGAGTAAGTGCCCCTTCTTGTCTACTTCCCACAGCTGTCCACCCTTCCCACTCGATGTTCTAGTCACACGAACTTCTTCGGTCCACAACATACTCTGTTCTGTCTTGCTGCCAAATAGATTGCTTAGGCCCTCTCCTCCATCTGATACATTCTTCCCTCTTGCTCTTTCTGGCAAACCCCTTATTCCTCAGGTCTCGATTTATTTTCTCGTGTTTAAACACCTCTGAAACCAAGGATGTTTTACAGTGGAAATCCAGGCACTTGTGATGCAGCTCTTATCACCTGTTATACAGGAATCTGGCTACGTACAGAAAGTCTCTGTTAACAGGACCTTCATCTCAGTTGAACTTATATTTACATTCATAACCATTACTTAAAAGGTATTTTAAAAGATTTCAGGAGAGGGGAAAAAAAAAAGATTTCACTATGTTGTAGATCTGAAACAAAGCTGTAATGTATACATAAGACTGCCTGTCCTGTGCTACAAACTGCAACTGAAGGCAAGAGAAATTGATCAAAATAAATCAAATAAAGTTGAAAGCTAGGAGACATGATGTGACCAATTGATGTATTGGGAAGGTTATCACTCAAGCATCAGAAATCTGTCAAAAACTTTCAGCCTAGCCTGGCTGGTGTGGCTCAGTGGGTTGAGCCCTGGCCTGTGAACTGAAAGGTCGCTGATTCAATTCCCAGTTGGGGCACATGCCTGGGTGGCGGGCCATGTCCCTGGCGGGGGATGCGCAAGAAGCAACTGACTGATATTTCTCTCCCTCTCTTTCTTCCTCCCTTCCCCTCTCTCTAAAAATAAAGAAATAAAATCTTTAAAAAAAACAACTTTCGGCTTACTTTCAAGAACAGTTGATTAACTTCCAGTGGTATACAATTAAATTAAGGGAAAAAAATTAGGAGGTTAAACTTGAACTAATTTGCTGGTTAGTTGAGGGAGATTAAGGTAAAAGTCAGGTATAAGCCAGTGTTATGAGTGAACAGAAACAACTGAGTAAGTTGAGCCCATCATTTATCTGCTCCACAAATACACATTGAACCACTGCTGTGTGTCAGACACCACGCTCAGCACTGGCTGGCAAACATGAGGGGGAGGTCCTTACCTTCATCGAGATTACAATCTAGTGCAACTACCCTTTAGAATATAAAGGAAGTTGTGTATGTAATTTTAAATTTTCTTGTACCTATGTTAAAAGTAAAAATAAGTAAACTTAATTCTAATATTTTATTTAACCCAATATATCCAACACATTATCATTTCAAGATATAATATTTTAAAAATTGTTAATGAGATATATTACATTTCATATTAAGTGTATATTTTATACTCACAGCATCTATCAATCGGATGCTAAATTTTCATTGGAAATACTTGATCTATATTTAGACTTCACAAAATTTACAGCTGAGTCAATTCACGTACTCAAATTTTACCAGATATACTTAAAAGTTTCCAATAATTATCAGGTTTTAAACTTTAAGGTCATTAAAATTACGTAAAATTTAAAATTCTGTTTCTCAGTTGCACTAACCATACACTCCAAGAGCTCAACAGCTGTCACACAGCCCGTGGCTACCACACTGTATCACACAGCACAGCCCCAGTGAGTAATCCAGACACCAGAATGAAAGATAATTAAAAATAGTACATATGCACTTGGAACGACGCACTGTTAAGAAGGAAACAGCCATAATTATACGGTAGAAGCAGATCAGAGAAAACAAATCAATGGAGTAACTGGTTTATTACCGGGGTGGTGAGGGCTGCAGACATTGCAGTGCAGGTACAGAGGCATTCAAACCAGTCTGTCATTTAGAATTGGTAGGGTATGGCCTTAGGCCCCACTGAGGATGTGGCACTGAGTTGGGTCTGACTGAAAGGAAAGGGCCAGCCGTGCAAAAAATGGGAGAAGTTTCCAGGCACTTTTGAAAGATGTTATTTATTTGTTTTTAGAGAGAAGGGGCAGCGGGGGGAGAGGGAGAAAAACATCAATTGGTTGCCTCCCGAACACCCCCAACCAGGGCCCGGCCCTGGTTGCCCAGACGGGGAACTGAACCAGTGACTTTTCTGTTTGCAGGACAACACCCCATGCACTGAGTTACACCAGCCAGGGCGGCTTCCAGGCATTTCTGAAGCCGGTGCAGCTGAAGAGTAGTTGGTGGCAGGGGTGGGGGTGTAAAAAAGACGGCAGGGACCAGATCAAGGCCATAGCAAAAAATCTGCATTTTGTTCTAAGGACAATGAGGCACCTCATGGCCAATGACAAAGGAAGTGGTTTCTAGAACTATAGTTCCTTTTTCTTAAGGTGGTGCCAGCAAATCTGTTCCTTGTAAACATAAGAGCCTAATTAAAACACCAACAAGAGCACCTATAATTACTAAGCACAACCCCTGGCCTCAATCACTCTGAGGCCCTTTACATATATTGTGACTTCATTCTCATAACGCCTTATGAAGTTGGAGATGGTAACTTCACTTCCACCTCAGAAAGGTGAGGCAACCTGTTCAAGGTTTCACAGCCGACGGAGATTCGAACACAGATCAATGTGATTACAAATTTCAGAGCTTTCTGCGCACACGTGAATGCCTAAAAGACATGTCAGAGGTCAGTCCTGCTGGAAGGCACATTTCAGGACACCAGCAGTGAACATGCTGGCTTCAGCTCGTCTCCCGAGCGTTTCTCCTTCAGCTTCTCAAAGACTGAGGACGTGCGGGAAACGGAGGCAGCGCCATAATGCAGCCTCTGTATTTCACTACAAAAACTGTGTTCCTTCTTCTTGTTTGAGGCCATGGAACAAACATGGTGGTTACTCAGTAACCCATGAAAATGTCTGCCCGAAATTTGGCCCCGGAAGCCTCCCTCCCAAAGGGCCATGAGATCAAACAGACTCACGACATTCTTCTAACCCATGAAAGTTGTGCTTTGCTCACCACCTCTCTGGAAAATAGAAGGCACACGATTTGAATGGAAGGAGCTTTCCTAAACATCTGAATATTTTTTAACTAAAAAAACAAACAAGTACAGAGATGTCTATGTGAGGGAATTTGAGCACATTAATTACTAAATATTTTTGAGCAAAACAAAGACCTCTGAATATGATCAAGGCCAAATGTGACGGAGTGTACCAGGAGGGGTGCAGATCGTAAGCCCTCAAGGAGCCGGGCCCAGCACAAATGGAAAAGGTTCTACAACCGCAAGTCTGGGTGAGAGATTAGATGGAGTCTGGCTGTTCAAAGCCTTAGGCCTAGGAGCTCTCCTGGTTCAAACTCTGTATTTCACAAAGAGGCTGAGGTCTAGAGAAAACTGATTTGCCTCAAGTCACAGTGCAAGTTAATATCAAAACTAGGATTAAAGCTCAAGTGTCCAATTTCTAGTGCTTGTTCTGTTCACATTTCCTTCTTATTTTGCTCCTTTTAGCAATCGATGCCTAAGCACTAGGCTTGTCCATCTGATACGGTGTCCAATGAATGATGACAGACTAAGAGTCCTTGCCGCTGTAGTAGGTGTTCTAAAAGCTCCCAAGATCTTACGGGAAACAGTGTTAAGTGGACTGTGCGTCCCTGCAGAATATGTGCAAATGGTCTTGAAACTTCCTTGGAAATTTCCCTTCACCTGTCGAATAACTTCTGTACTGCCTACCTCACAGGGCTGTCCCAAGACCCAAACGAAAAAATGAATATTAACATTGCTGTGCAAAACTTCCCACGAAAGGAGATCATGGACACTCAGATTGCAGCTGAAGAAGCCTTTGGTCTCAGATCAAGGTTCAAATCAGGCCATTGGCTCGCAACGACAAGCAGTTTTTCCCGTATGTAAAATGGAGACAAGAGCAAATGCTACCCCACACTAAGCGGCTGTGAGATCCGAGCCGTAAGACACAAGAACAAACGCCACCCCACACGAAATGGTTGCGAAATCCGAGCCGTAAGACGCAGAGACAAACGTGAACATGGTTATTGACTTCCCCGATCGCGCCTCCTCACCTTCTGCACCTGCTCTGCGAGCGCCACGAGGTCTAAGGGATCCCCGGCCCGGTGGGTGTGGTAGGGGCTCACCAGGGCCAGGCCGCCGGGGGTCGCGGTGAGCTCCACCAGGGCTCCTGCGACACACACCCAGGAACACAGGCCGTGAGGTCCCGCCCTCAGCCTCCCGCGGAGCCAGGCAAACTAGCTGCCCCATGAAGCCCTTTTCCCCTTTGACTCCCGCCCGGCGTACCTTTCCGATCTCTCGCTGGCTGAATTTGGTTTTCAAGGGTTCCCCCGGTCGACCGGGGCGTCGCAGAGTCCTCCATGACTACCCCTTACCTCCCCACTACCCTGGCTGCCGGCGACGGAAGAGCACGCGCACAAAAGCCTATGGGCGGAGCTTCCGTGTCCCCTGGCCATTGGACGTCAGAGCTGAGAGCTCGGAGGCGGGACTCCGGCTTACGCAAGGGGTTCCGCTGTGGGAGGGAGTCCGTGCAAGCCTCCAGTACCAGCAGTACCCAGCCTGGGAGGCGGGGCTTCACTCGGGGGCGGGGACGAGGCGGGGCCTCCAGGGGGTGGGGCTCCGGTCTCCGTGGCTGGTGGGGAGCAATCGGGTTAGGTCTGAGGAGGTGATGGCGGCACGCATGCTGAAGCTAACAGCACTGCTGGCGGTTGCTGTCGCTGCCTCCCGGGCCCATGTCGAGTCCGAGGCAGGGTGGGACTTGTCGGCGCCGGATCTGCTCTTTGCCGAGGGGACCGCGGCCTATGCGCGAGGGGATTGGCCCGGGGTAGTACTGAGCATGGAACGGGCGCTGCGCTCGCGGGCCGCCCTGCGAGCCCTCCGCCTGCGCTGCCGCACCCGATGTGCCGCGGATTTCCCGTGGGAGCTGGATCCGGACTCGGCCCCTAGCCTGACGCAAGCCTCCGGTGCCGCTGCCCTGCAAGATCTGCGCTTCTTCGGGGGCCTGCTGCGCCGCGCCGCCTGTCTGCGCCGCTGCCTCGGGCCGCCGGCCTCCCACTCTCTCAGCGAGGAGCTGGAGTTGGAGTTCCACAAGCGGAGCCCCTACAATTACCTGCAGGTCGCCTACTTCAAGGTGCAGACCGGTCCGGGCCGGGATCCTTATGGGCGGGGCTCAAGGCGACCCGGGGGAACTTTGGGAGCCTGGGAAGTGTCTGCGGAGAGGGAAGATGGTCTCTTGGCCTGGGAGCTCTCCACGGACCCAGGGAGAGCAAGGACCCTGCCAAGAGACCTGCCTCGCCCGCTTCACCTAATCAGATGGTAACCACAAAGGTCCAGCCTAGGCATCCTCCCAAGCAAAACTTGGCCTGTGTTTCCCTGAGGGACCTCCTAAAGGGAACTAAAGCGGCAGCTTGGGTCTCTCATCCTGATCTCGTTGTGAGTGTCTGAGTGAGACGCTAGGACCTTTTTACAATTTATTCCTTCCGGTTCGTTTTCAGTGATGCTTTTCCTGCTGCCCAAGTGCCTCGGCTTTCTTTCGGGACGGGAGGTTGCCACGTCGCCAGTAGGGGCGGTCTGACCCCTCCCTGTGGGGGACCCTCTGCTTAGTCTGTGAGGTTTCCAGAGAAAATGAGTTAATTTTAGGAATTCCAGAGTGCCTTAAGTCCAAGTGTATACATGGATTTGGAGTGCTCCTGGCTTGCTTGATGATGATGATGATGATGGTAGCCAGCACATACTTTCAGGCACTATGTGTTTATTAATACATTTGCCCAGACCCTGGAGTATCCTGTAAGGTGGGTACTATGTTAGCCTCATTTCATTGGGAAAAAAAAGAAGGAGCTGTATCTGCAGCATTCGTAGTTTAACAGACCTTCAATTCAACATAAAGGGAGACTAAGAAAACTCGAGGACCTCAGATTTCCACCTCTCCACAAGTATTTTGTGTACACAGCTCTGCTCCATTCCTGCTGGTTACTCAGAAGAGTCCTGGGCTTGAAACCAAAATAACTGGGCTGTCTTTGGTCATTCACTTAAGAGCACTTTTTAAAATTCTTTGACAAACGCTTGTCGAATACCTACTACGTTCCAGTTCTTGTACAGGTCGTTAAAGAGCTTGACTTCATGGGTTTTTTGTTTGTCTTGCTTTGCTGTTAAGAATCACTGTAATGAGGGCTACTAAAGGGGTGTGTACATAGGGCTGTGGGTGCACAAAGGAGGGGGAGTCTAGCTTTGTCTCAGAGAAATCAGAGAGACTTAAAAGAAGAGGTGACATTTGAAGCTGATTCTAGATATTGCTGGAGGAGAGCAAGGATGGCCATTCCAGGTAAAGGGAGGCCAGGCTGGGAAGAGAATTCTGTAGGCTGCAGGGAGCCCTCATTGAACTGGGTTTTAGAATGTTAATTAACCCTGGAAGCCACGTGGAGCGAGCCCTGGAAGAAGGAGAAAGTGGTGGCCCGTCGGTGCAGCTGTTCCTGTGAGAGAAGGAAACCAGGTCCTTCAGTGCTCGGGGCTGGGAGAGGAAGGAACAGAGAACGCAAGAGCAATGCTGAGAGATGAGAGAGCGAATAAATCCATAAAAGGAATGGGCTTGAGAGAAAGGAACCTGAGGTACAGAGATGGGGAGTAGAGACCCTGGGTCACAGTCAGGGCTGACTCCTTGTTTAGTGTGCATTTACTAGGACCAATGATCAGAAAAGAAAAATTTCTACCATATTGATAATATGCTAAGATTTACATTTATTGAGAACTTACTATGTGCCCAGCACCATGTGTTAGAAGCTGCATGTATATTATCTGGTTTAACCTTCCCAACAGTGCTATGAGGGAGTGAGTGCTGTCTCCAGATGACAGATTAGGGAACTGATCTCTAAGCTTTAACTTGTCTAAAGCCCCAGCAGGGGAATGATTAAACCTAGATTTAGCCCTGGCCAGGTAGCTCAGTTGGTGGGAGGGTGGTCCTGGTACACCAGGTTTTCGAGGTCAATCCTGGGTCAGGGTACGTAGGAGAATCGACGGGTGAATGCCCGAAGAGGTGGAACGGCAAATCGATGTTTCTCTCTCTTTCGTCCCCTTTCCCTCTCTCTCTAAAATCAATCAAAAAAGAAAAAGAAAAACCTTGATTTATCACTGGTCTGTCTGACACCAAAGCCTGTTAGTTAATTATTAGATCATCAGCGATTTCTTTTTGTGTAACTTTGATATGCTACAGTCCATTGCTGTGGGCATTGTTGTGGCCTGCCGTGCATTTGCCCCCCTCAGATGTCTGTGTAGCCACTAGCTTTAACCTCATGAGTCAGAAGATGCCATGTCTGGATTGTGTAGGAGCGTAGGATTTTTCAGCTACCCATCTTTTCCTTGAGTGTGTGAAAACCCTTATTTTATGCCAAAAAATTTTTTTCTAGGCAAATTCTTAGGCATGGTCTGTTAACTGCTCTTTCTTCCCTAACCCTGAATCCATAAAGCCTTAGATTTTCTTCAGCTTAGTCAGTATATCTAAATCTTGAGAATATATTAGTTGGGTAGTCAGTCTTCTATAGTGTTGCCCCTATAATACCACCTTTGTTCTAAAACAGAATGTTTACCCTATTGAAGCATTACCTCCTATAATTTGGGGAGCCCCTACGCCTGATTTGGGAAACAGCTGAAAATCTGCCCAGGGCCCTGTGCTCAGTCTGGTACACACATTGTTCTTGCCAGAGGTGTGTTTTCTGGGGCAGGCAGGGGCGGGGGCACGCTGAGTGGAAGGCTGACATTTCCTGTTTACTGTGGACTGCGCATTAGGACAGGCCTTCGGGACTGGGCTGTGAGAGTCAGGGTCTTGTGCTTCACTCTCAGATCAACAAGCTGGAGAAAGCCGTAGCAGCAGCACACACCTTCTTCGTGGGCAATCCCGAGCACATGGAGATGCGTCAGAACCTGGACTACTACCAGACCATGTCTGGGGTGAAGGAGGCCGACTTCAAGGACCTTGAGGCCAGACCTCATATGGTGAAAAACTTCATCCTCCTTTCTCTTTTTGTTAAAGTGGCGCTTCCCGGGGCTGTTTTCTGATTACAGAAGTAATGTATGTTCATTGTCCACCATTTCAGAAATGCAGCTAAGTGTAGCGCAGAAAGTGACCGTGTATAATACCGCCACCTCAGGAAAACCAGTGGCTGATACCTTGGCCTGTGTTTTAAGTATTCTGAACGTGATTTTCAAACATTATTTGAAGTCATGTTCTGTGTGTATTTTTTCATCCTCCTTTTTGAACATTATATCATGAGCCTTCTCTCGTGTCACCAAATTTTCTTTTAAAACGCAATTTTTAATGGCTGCGTGATGCCCATCCTGCAGTTAGACTGCACCAGTCCATGAGTCACAGGTGTTTGGTCGTGTGGGCTTTGCTTTTCCCCGCAACAAGTGGTACGGCATTCCTGAATGTTCCCGTTCTGTTTGTTGAGCAGGGAAAGTGCGCATTCTGTGAGAGACGTCTGTAATGATGTAGCACTTTCACAAGAGTTTGTGTTCCCTTAAGGTGTAGTAGTTTAGCAATAGAGACCCTTGCATTAGAAACAATGTCAGATGACTTTTAAATGGAAATTTTGCACACATAGTACATTGCACAGCTATACACACAGTTTGGGGGGGGATTTTCTGTTTGTTTTTTAGTGGTTCTGTGACACATGGAAATGGTTCTTCTGCACAGAGTGGGAGCTGTGTCCCACGCACGGCAAAAGCAGAGTCCGTGATCGGCTGCTTGCAGCCGCCCAGGTCATTCCTCACCGCTGGGAAGATGGCTCTCATCACCACAGGCCACGTTGTAACGTTTTAAGAGTTAAATTTTTTTCATTAAACTTTTATTTTCAAAACTTATAGCCTGAGAGAAAAGTGAAACACATGACAATGAACTCCCAAATCTTTCATCTAGATCTAGCTGAATGTTTTTAAATTTCAAAAGAAGCAAGTCAAGACCATTTACCAAAGGCTTTCATTTGTAGCAGCCACCTTTTCCACCCATCACCTGAGAGCAGCAGGCAGTGAGGACCCTCATGAAGGTGGCGGGGGACAAGGAGAGGGCTGTCGGTGGCCTGCGTTTGAGTACTCCTTCCTCCCAGTAGGACGAGTTCCGACTGGGAGTGCGACTCTACTCAGAGGAGCAGCCGCAGGAATCCGTGCCCCACCTGGAGGCGGCGCTGCAGGAGTACTTTGTGGCGGACGAGGAGTGCCGGGCCCTCTGCGAAGGGCCCTATGACTATGACGGCTACAACTACCTCGAGTACAACGCCGACCTCTTCCAGGCCATCGCAGGTGCGCGGCCCAGAGCCCAGCCGCGGCCAGGCCAGCCTAAGCTCTAAGGGCAGTGTCCTGAGAACACACTCACAGCATCTTCAACCTCATTTCTAAATTTCTTAAATCTGGGAATCTGACTTGAAATTGGTCCCCTTAGAATTTGCTCGTCTGAGCCAGAATCCACGTGCTGAAGACTGACCTGATGGCTGTTCCCCCTCTCTGACTCTTTCCAGACCATTACACGCAGGCCCTCAGCTGCAAGCAGAACTGTGTCACCGAGCTGGCTTCCCACCCAGGTCGAGAGAAGCCCTTTGAGGACTTCCTCCCGTCACACTACAACTACCTGCAGTTCGCCTACTACAGCAGTAAGGCCAGCTCCCCTCTTTCTTTGTGCCTTCAAGTAAGAGCCAAAAGCAAGGCAGGCAGGGATCATGGCCCCTGTGCTTCAGATCAGCTGGGTTCTCTCTGTGGCTCTGGAAGGCACCGTGCCAGGTGACCCCTGGGGGCTTGGTCATAAGCTGCTGGCCAAGGAAGCTGATACCAGCAGCCTGAAAAGCTGAGAGAGGGAGACTCTAGGATCTCTCTCTCTCTTACCCTTTCTGTGACATTTATAACCTAACTTTGCCTCTGAATTAAGGTGCAGCAAAGGCTAGGGTGCACCATTTAAAGCAGTTCACAGGACACTTCTGAGCGCTTCTCCCTTGCGTATGTCACTGATGCTCTGGCTGCAGGGGTGGCGTTGACATCTAGCAGAGCAAGTCAGAGGGCCCTACTGAGCCCCCACTGTGTGCTGAGCATTACAGGCGTGTCCGTGAGCAGGAGGTCTGTCCGGAAAGTATCCAGCCTTGTCGTGTGACATTAATAGAGACATTTATTGAAGAAGGTACAAGAAGCATTGTACAGAGGACAGTGACGCCTCAGTCCCCTTCAAAGTAGGCACCTTGGGACCTCACACAGGTCTCCCAGTCTCCATCAGCTGCCCTGTCATATTTTCCTGAATTCCATCGACCGTATGAAATCCCTTCCCTTTCAAAGGTGATTTGAGTTCTGGGAAGAGCCAGGAGTCACAGGGCACCAAATCTCGGCTGAAAAGGGGCTGAGTCACCTGAGTGATTGGATGTTTCACCAGAAAACTGCCCGAGACGCGATGCATGGGCAGGCACATTGTCATGATGAAGCTGCCAGTCACCAGTTGCCCATAGCTGCTGCCTTCTGAATCATCTGCATAGTCTTTGTGGAGGAGTGTTCAAGCTTAACACAAAATGTGATGCAGAGTCATTGCCCTACTCGCTCAGTCATTTGAATGGGACAGCCACGCAGTACACACGCTCACTCAATGGTCTCTACCGCCCCCACTGACTAGTACAGCGAAGTCACCATTGTTCACACATACACATTTCAGTCCACTCTCCTTGGCTGCCAGGTGACATCGATCACGCAAACCATTGTCACTATAGTAACAATGGCTAGACTCTTTCCGGACAGACCTTGTATACAATGTTTATAGTCGAGATGAGGAGACAAACACGTACCGACAAAGAGGCAATCTACTGTTGTAAAATCCATGGGGAAGATAAGGTAGGAAGATGGGAACATTCCTGGGATTGGTCTGATTTTGAGGCCAGTGTTTTCATTACTTGTGAATTTTTGAAACTCTGGGCACACAGAGGGTTCAAATTCTTTTCTGTTTCAATATTGGACAGCCCTGAGGATATTGAGCACCCTAAAATCAATTCTGTATTCTACATTTATATTACTTCTATTCTTCTTATTCTCCTATAACGTCTCCCCCAAAATCTGGTGAGAGTGAACACTAGGGGTTACGCATACCCAGGATTAGACCCTTTCAGCCATTTTTTCTTTCCCTTTACAGTTGGGAATTATACACAGGCTATCGAATGTGCCCAGACCTATCTCCTCTTCTTCCCCAACGATGAGGTGATGAAGCAGAATCTGGCCTACTACACCGCCATGCTTGGAGAAGAGCAGGCCAGATCCATAGGCCCCCGTGAGGTGAGAGATCTGTATCTGTTAGGGAAGCTGCCAGCCAGCGGAGAGTGAGGTAGAGGAGGGGTCCGGCACTGCTTGTGCGCGGTGGGGACAGGGTGCCCGGGCAGGTGGGAGTGCGCCGGGCACTCATCCCTGGGAGAATAAGGGAGCACAAGAGTGATGTGGGGCCGAGAGGTGTGTTCTCTGAGTTGTGAAGGCAAAGCAGAACTGCAGCGCGGTGTGTCTTTCCCCTTTTCGGCAAGCCCCTACTTTGAGACTTGATACCATTTAGGCAAGATTGATCATTTTAATCTCACACTCATTTTTTTTTCCCACTCACAAGCGTTCTCTCTCCATTTTCTTCCCCACCCCATCTTCTTTCCGCCATTGTCCGATCTGTCCCTCTCTCAGTATGCCCGTCTCCCTCCAGCACACGGAGAACAGTCTGTGTGACACAGCGACCAAAATGAAGTGCACTGAAGTGGTTATTTCCGGACAGTAGAATTATGGACTTTTAAAAAATTTTAGCTTGTTTATGTTTCCTAAATTCCCTGCAGTGACTGGGTATTATTTTTGTAATTAAAAATAAGAAAAGTTCTCTGTTTCTAACTTAATGAAGTTCGATACGATAAGCCTTGATATCTGTGCGTGTGTCTTGCACAGACTCTGGACCTTTTCCTTCTCGAGGCCAGAGCACTGACGTGGGTTGGAAGTCACTAGTCTGCGCTCCAGTCCTCACTCTGCCACTTATTAGTCAAGGGACCTTGGCGCGCCATGGAGATCGCAGGCATGCTGCATTCCCCTCTGCGTCTGTCCCTCCCTCTCCAGAATCGGGTCATGGTTCTTGCTCTGTCTTTAACATAGAATAAGTATGACGGTCAAATGAGGTAGTGGGCTGACAGGCATGGCACAAGTGTGTACACAGTGTTGTGTGGACAGGCAGCATCACGGGGGTCTTGCACACGTAGCAGGTGGCCAGTTTTTTCACCTCTACACTCAGCCACCTCCTGAAATAGGGGTGGCAGACCACTGTGACCCTCAGTCACCTGTGTGCCGCTGGCCTCCCCCAAACCCCATCTACAGTGTATGAAAAGATGGCTGTAACTTTGGACCAGTTTTTCATTTTGTCAAAAAAAAAACAAAACAGTACATAGCTACAGTTACTCTCGAGGCCACTTGGTTGTTTCCACAACAAGTATGTTGGAGAAGTGTAGGGGCGAGAAAGTAGGCACACTCCTGCACTGATGGTGGGACTATGAACTGGACTGTTTGAGCAGCAGTGGGGCTGCGGGGGATTCACCTTGCAGCTGTACTGAGCAGGTGTGCAAAGGTAAGTGTGCACAAATGTGTGTCAGAGCATTGCTGCTGAAAGCAAAACCCGGGAACGGGCTAACTGCTGTCAGTTCAGGGACCGATTAAGTAAATTATGGTGCATTCATTCAGTGACTATAAGACAACTATCATATTGCATGAGTAGATTACTGTGCACCAATATGAAATTGTCTCCACGATGTGATCTTAGGTAAAGAAAAAAAGATATATTGCCCTGGCTGGTGTGGCTCAGTGGATTGAGTGCTGGCTTGCGAACCAAAGGGTTGCCAGTTCGATTCCCAGTCAGGGCACATGCTTGGCTTGCAGGCCAGGTCCCCGTAGGGGGCACACGAGAGGCAACCACACATGGATGTTTCTCTCCCTTCTTCTTTCTCCCTTCCCCTCTCTCTAAAAATAAAGAAATAAAATCTTTTTAAAAAAGAAGTATTAACTATATAACTAATAAATATAATAAGTCTTACTTATGGTTTTTTGAAATACATATATAGGCTTTAAATTTTAAATTGTAAACTTTCTATGCAGACAGATAAAAAACTGTTAATCAGGATTCCCCCGAGGCATGGGCTTGCAGATGGGTGGGAAGGGAGACTGAACATTCTTTCTACGGCTGTTGATACTCTGGGTTTCTTTTAACTGTCTATGTCTTTTTGAATGCCATCTAAAACACACCTCAGGGCATTGATTATAAAATATAATCCACAATGTATAGAAGACTTTTAATGCAGGGGTGTCAGACTCATCTTCACCGGGGGCCACATCAGCCTCACGGTTGCCTTCAAAGGGCCGAAATAATTTTAGGACTGTATAAATGTAACTTACTCCTTAACTGTCAGGGAGTTGAAATTACGTTTGGCCCTTTGAAGGCAACCGTGAGGCTGATGCGGCCCCCAGGGAAGATGAGTCTGACAGCCCTGCTCTAGTGCATATAATAGTGGACAGTGAGTACAAGCTGGAGTGCAAACATGGAGGAAAAGTAATCAAGGGGTGAGTCGGGGAGGGCGTCAGGAGAGTGACATTGACATTTGGGTGTAAAGGCCTCAGTAGGTGAGTGAGGCAGGAAAGGTCCTTAGAGAACAGCACGTGCAATCAACATGGACTGTTGTCCCAAGTTAACCAAAGAAGATACTGGGGAGTTACAGGAGCTGAGGCTGGGAGGGTCAGGTATTGAAGGGTCTTGAGTGCCCCACCAGGGTGACTCAGAATGGGAAGGGGCTGGAAGCAGGTGACCAGCCGGAGGCTATCATGACAAAGGAGAGTCACTGAGACCTGAGGGAGGCAGTGGCCAGAGGAGGGGACTGACAAGGTGGAGGTCGGAGGTGGAATTGGCAGAATGTGGAGGTGTTTTCACTCCTCCCCCCTCTTCCGCTTGGGGGGCGCACGCATGGTGCTGTTCACCTAGCTCAGGAACACGCGGGGAACAGGGGGCTTTCCTCACAGGTCCCCTGGCCTGCCGCTACTCCGGCCCAGGGTGGCTCACTGTTCTCTGGTCACTGGGAGAAGGAAGTGGACGATGTGGCAATAACAGCCTTCCCGTTCCTGTGGTCGTGGCACTTGCTGTTGGAAATGACCGCCCTTCAGATGTGAGTGGCGTCATGCAGCTTACAAAATCCTTTCACAGCTTTTATTTCATTTGATTCTCAAAACAACTCAGTGAGGTGGGGTCATCAACCTACCCTGAAGAAAAATTCCAAGGTTCTGCCTTGCTCTGGAATC